>ML781606.1:0-78814 GCA_009831015.1 Picea engelmannii | reverse complement strand
TCAATTTGCAACACATAATTAAGGATTACTTATGTAAAGATACACATAGACAACAACATAAAACATTGAACATCAGCACATAAACACAACAACTTGATAAAGGAGTTCACCCCACTCCGGGCTACATCTCCTGGTCCAGCTTCTAATGGGTCATTATATTAAATTGCTCAAAGTGCTTAAAAACATGCCTTACAATGCTCAAAATGAAAAACCGACTGCTCCAATGGCTCCGCAACGTCCCAAAACCCCTGTCTGGGCTCTTTAGGCACCTCAATCGGTCAAAAAATGAAGAAGATAGCCTCCTTGAAGTCTCCCCCTTCAACTTTGCTGTCTTTGGTTCTACAAATCGCACCCTTGTGCTTCAAACCTAGCACACACGCTCTTTAAAGCGGAAAAAAACAAAGTCCCGTACGCAACCACGCACCGGTACAAACCGTAGGATGGTTAAGGCGCCTCCAGCCCCTAACCGCCTCGGTACTGGGTCATATGGTCATAGGACCAAACGCTGGGCGGAGAAGTGGTTAATTCGTTTGTAAACCGTGGGAACCTCCACAACCAATTCCCGCGCACATATTTACGTTCCAAACAATAGTTATGGGTTAAAATATGGTTATACACATAATATAGTCCATGGACTATATTCAAACCCGCGCCATTTGTTAACACCGCTCCATATATTTAAACATACGGTTATATGTTTTGTAATAGAACCACGGGCCGGGGCTAAGCCCCGACCCGACCCCCCGCCCAATATACATTTACACAAACTTAAATATATGCAAATACATATAGTTAACAAGAATCATTGTGTGGCCCAATGGCCGGGTGGTCGGGCGAAGTCGTTGGCTTGTGGAGAGGTCCCGGGGTCGAACCCCGTGGACTCTCCATAAAACTTTTACACATAACCATATAAACCAGTGAAAAAGTGACACGTGGCATCAATGGGTTGGGCCACGTGTCCACACATTAATGGCTACAAATGACACATGTCAACATCCAATTGGACAACCACAACCAATAACAATGTGCCACGTCTTCCCTCTACCACATCATCATGATGGTACGACCCTCCACGTGGCCGTACGGACTGTACGGATAGGTACAGTCAGCATCCCAAATTTTTGCATGTTTGGCTTGGCGGACAGATCGCGATATCTCCTCCATACGGACTCCGTTTGTGAAAGTAAATATATCGCCGGAATCAGGAAGACGAGATGGACGCAATGGCACTGTTTTCGTCACATTCTGAGCACTTTGAAAATTGAGCAAAATTTGATCCCCTGATCATGAGATCTCCTGTTGAGTACATGGGCCACTTGATTTTCCTTTTCCTTTATATGCTTAATTTCAAAGTCATATTCACTCAGAAATTTCAGCCATCTAGTTTGTTTGGAATTTAGTGTTGGTTGTCCAAACAAATTCTTCATACTACAATGGTATTTTCTTAGCTTGAATTTCTTACCCATGATGTAATTCCTCCAGATTTTCAACACATGTACAATTACTGTTAATTCTAGATCATGGGTAGCATAATTTATTTCATGCTCTTTTAATTTTTTGGATGCACAACATACCACATGGTCTTTTTTTACTTAGGAATCCATCGAGTCCTTACTTGCATGCATTGGTGCACACAAAAAAATATTCATTTATATCTTCAATATTCAATATGGGTGCACTTGTCAATATTTCCTTCAACTACTGAAATCTTTCCTCACACTTGGAAGTCCATTCAAATTTTACTCCTTTTGCAAAGAAGTGACTGGACTTGCAATATTTGATAACTATTTTATGAATCTTTGGTAATAATTGGAAAGACCCATAAATGATCTAACCTCTGCCACATTGTTTGGTGTTGGAAATCCTCTAATGACCTCTATCTTCTCAGGATCAATTGTTATTCCATCTGCTGGAATTATATGCCCCAAGTAGTGAATCTTCTTTTGATAAAATATGCACTTACTTAGTTTAGCATACAATTTATGTTCTCTTAAAACTTGCAACACCATTCTTAAATGTTGCTCATGTTCCTCTTCTGACTTAGAGTAGATCAATATATAATCTAGGAGCACAATTACAAACTTGTCTAGGTACTCCCTGAACACTCCATTCATCAAACACATAAATACTGCTGGGGCATTTGATAGTCAAAATGGTACTATCGTGAATTCATAATTCCCATATCTTGTCTCAAATGTGGTCTTGCTGATGTCTTCCTCCTTTATCCTTACTTGATTATAACCTGATCTCAAATCAATCTTGGAAAAGATTCTTGCATCTTTTAGCTGATCAAACAAATCATCAATTCTTGAAAAAGGATATTTGTTCATTATGGTGACCTTATTAAGTTGTCTGAAATCAATACACAACCTTAAGGTTCCATATTTCTTCTTCAAAAAATGAACCGGGGATCCCCAAGGTGACACACTTGGCCGTATATACCCCTTCTTTAAAATCTCTTCAAGTTGCATTTGAAACTCTTTCAATTCTAGTGTGCCCATTCTATAAGGTATATTGGACACTGGGGAATCTCCTAACACCAAATCTATATAGAAATCAATGTCTCTCTTAGGTGGAAATCCCATAATTTCTCTAAAAACATCTTCAAAATCCTTTAAGATGGGATGGTCTTCAATGCTTTCCACTTTATCTTCGACCACCTCTTCTACATGGGCTACAAAAATATGACATCTATTGGTTTCCACTCTACTTTATCTACTTTGATCTCACCTTACTATCATAAGTTGACCCAGGTTTAGATTTAACAAGCTTTCAACAAAATCTCTCTAAAACTATCAGCCCTCCCGGTAACCTAGAAGGCATCACAGTACATAGGGTGCACTATGTGGTCTCACCCGAGATAGTTCTATGGGTGGCTGCAATGCTCAGATGCTTGTAGCCTAGGAATAAGTGGGGATATACAATTATACCTTGTAATCTTCATTTATTTAGTCTAACATGTTAATTAATCAGTCACTCTTATTCATGCATGTGAAATATCTGATCTAACTAGTTCCTTCATTCATTCATATAGCATTTAATCATCAACAACAATGGAGATGCATAACATTCAATCAAATAACAAAAGTTTTACCGTGGTTCACCCCCTCCTGGGATACGTCCACAAAGATTTGGATCTCAAGCTATTTTATTATGTCTCAACAATGTCTTGAGCCGTGTATAGCCTTAGATCTTATAGTCTCAACCGGCTTCTCGATCCCTGTGAGGCTAACTAGATCGCACCATGCTTCTCAACCTATGATCTAACCCTCGGGATCAAGTTGCTTGAATCTTCTCTATCTCACCAACTTACAAAAATGTTGCAGTTCTAGTATTTCTCATTCTTCTCTATCACTCTTCGTCTCTCTCCCCCTAGACCTCCTAGGTTCTACTTATACATACTCTTGGATTAACAACCATTACAATATCATGAAAAAACCCTAACCCTAATGTATTTAGGCCTCCCTTGCATGTGCACCTCACATGCTTCCTTCGCACGTGCTGCTTTTCCTTCCAGCTATATTTTCTTCCACTTCGTGCTTTTCTCTCCAAAAATGGCTTTTTCCCCCAAAATGGGCCTTCACCCAACATGCCCCCAACACTGACATGTGGCTCGTTTCAAGCCACCTAGATTGTGTACGCTTCTTCAACCGCTCCTGCTAGAGTGTGGAACTTGTCTTCCAGTTCCCTTTCTTGTGTTTGAGCCTGCATGACCTTTTCTTTGAGCACATATAACACTTCCACTGTGATCTCCTCCTAGATCATTTATGCGCACTCTTGCTGTGTTTGTGCCATGTTATTATTTTCCTCCTCTGCCGCAATGACCTCCATGGATATCTCTTGGAGAGGCTCCATTTGATCTTGTCGGTCCTTATTTTGCATCTATGCAGCGAATAGCTCTGCTTGCAACTTCCTCATGTCTTGCACTCCTTTGAGGCGCTTGGTGATCTTCATCATTTTCTGCCTCTAGTTGAGGCCCTGGATAGATGTGCTTATCTTTTCCTCTTCCTAGTCCTAGTGATTGATCTGTTCATCCTCTTCTAACTCTGTCCATAGCCGCGTTGCCCTATCAAACAAGTCCACAAATGTGCTGAATTGTCGTTTCATTTCTTCCATCTATCTTACAACTTCTTGCCTCCTTTGTTCCCTCACCTCTGGGGGATTTGTAGGAATGAGTTTTTCTCGAAGGTTTTCATTCTCATGCATGTATTGATAAATTGTTTGGACAATATGATCAATCTTCTGTACTATAATGGGCTCTGCTA
Source organism: Picea engelmannii (assembly GCA_009831015.1). Classification (NCBI taxonomy): domain Eukaryota; kingdom Viridiplantae; phylum Streptophyta; class Pinopsida; order Pinales; family Pinaceae; genus Picea; species Picea engelmannii. The sequence goes on along the minus strand of ML781606.1, from coordinate 74,549 downwards.
TTTGCGCACTATTCGGGATTCTGTCATAGGATGCAGCTACTCCCTACCCTATCCTATCTGCACAATCTTTCTTATCTTTGGTCTCGAGCTTGACCTGCTCGAGCACAAATTCCAACTCCTCTTTTCTATCCCTTGTATGTTACAACTCTGTTGCTTTTGTTTGTATGTGCGACTGCACCTCTTGCACGACATTGAATTGTGATTTGTACAATGCCTTGGTTGGTATTCGCTCCATTACTAAATGTGTTTGCACCAGATATTTTATGGGTTTCTGGGATACAATCTCATCCATGTGAAACATCCTGGGTGTAATATAAAAGGTTGAAATCACCTACGCTATCATTTGGATCCTATCATGTTTGCTCGGCATAGCCCTGGCTTCTGCTCCTGATGCTGTGGGGAATGACTCAGCTCCCCTGTCCATCCTCTGCGTGCCTCAGATATACTCTAGGACCTACCTTATGTCGGCCATCTCATTCTGAATGTGGCCTCTCTAGTGCTGGGTGTATTCAAAATCCTCAACTACACGGTCCTGGACTATTTTGGCCATGAGGTCAACATTGTCCTTGGTAATTGTATATTCTGGCGGCTATTTGTGCCCCTTGGCCTTTTTGCGTGCACCCCCAGTGTGGATGATCAATCTCTTGGTCTAGCCTTGTTCCTGTGGGGTGGCAGTCGATGGGGTTCCTTGTGCTGTCGTAGCCCCTTTCTCTATTTCTTTTGGTACTGGGGTAGTGTCCTTTTGTCTGGCCTGGGTACCTTTATTTGGCATACCCCCCTTATTTTGTTGTGCCGACTTCTAACTTGGATTTGGATTCTTTGGTGCAACTTTATTCCTGACAGGTGTCTTAACTTTCCCTGCATCGGCCTCCATACCTGTAGGCATCTCTTGAGTGAGGACTGGAATTCTCCAATCATATTTCTAGTCCATGATTTCCATCTCTATGTCTTCTTCTTTGACACAGTATCTTATTTGCAACCATTCTTTCTCCGGATCCCTTTTCACTTGGGTCCATACTGTGTGCCTGGTTGCTTTAAAGTTCGCTATGTATTGGTATTGCACAACCACTTCTGGAGTAATTATCCAACTATTGGAAATTCTCACTTGGAGCTCATTATAGTACCACATGAATGTTCTTGCATTGGTACTTTTGATTTTGGGGCCCAACGTGCTCCCCAACAATGTGTACCGCATTGTGCAATAATGACTAGTCTGCTCACAAAAATATGTTTACTGGGGCTCCCTTCATCCGATCAAGATGATCAAGATTAATAGCCAAGAGTAGTGAAACTCTATTCCCATATCCCGCACGTCTCTGCAGTGATCAAGGAACAAGTTTAGTAAGTATGAGGACCAACTGAGCATAGTTCCCTCCATGCATTGTGTTGCGGCCGTGACGACCCTGACATGGACTTCCTCCTTGCAACACTTTGTAATTAGTTTGCATGCCATGAGTTTAGTGGCCAACCTTGTTGCTGCGTCACTGATGTGATTGATAATGATTCCACTCGACCCTTGCTCTATGCCATATGTCTTTTTCATCTCCTCTGCTAGTGCCTTCTCCTTTTTCTTGTCGTCAAGGTACTGAGTTGGATTCTCCCCCGAGATGGAAGACTGATGATAAAATAAATGAGCTCCATGTCTATGGAGATAGTATCTTCCAACCATAGGTATCCTCCATGGGTGTTTTTCATCAATTGCTTGATGCATTTGTTTGCGTCCCTGCCCCTTCAAAAATGCAGAATATCAAACAGGTTTATAATTTTTGTGTTGGCCAATTTGGCTGCCTACTATTTTGGTTGTAAAATTGGATCCCTGAAGGGTCCTGTTCCTATGCTATCAAGGTAGACATGCCTTGCAAACTCTAGGAACTTATCCATGTCATCCATGTCGTGGTATGAGTAGCTCTATATTTCCATGCATCCCAGAAGGTTAGGCATGGTCTGCACCCCTTCCATAATGTGCGGTAGGACTATGGTTGTTGTAGCCTGCTTGCATGGTGATCTTGCCATGGGATGTTTTCCCTTTTATTATGGTGGCTGGATTGAGGTTCCAACTTCCATTGTTTTCTCATAGACATATGATTCTGGTTGGAAGGTAACATCTTCTACTAGCCCCTCTTGTTGTTGTGCAAGCTCTGCTCTGTGTGACTGTTTTGGCATGGAAATTTATGTATGTTTTGGGGCTATCCCATTCATCCGTGGGATCCTTCAACATGCAAAGGTTGCAAAGGATTACCTGCATCCTCAGCCTATTGGCTCTATCCATTTCCTTGCATGTCTACGTCCATGCCAACCACTACTATTCGCTGGTCTTCCTCCACCACAGGTGTGGGGCTTGCTGATTACATATGGGGTGAGGGAATTTCATCCAAGTTGATGAATTTCACAACATGTGTAGGTTACTGATCAGTTCCCTATGTCTTCTGTGGTTCTCTATGGTAGCTTTGAGGTTTACTACTAACCTGGCTCGACGCACCAAACTTGGGTGGTGCCATGGTGGTTTAAGGGTGATTTCTACCGAACTGGTTTTCTCTGTATCTCTTGCTAACTCACTCTTTTCTCTGTATGCTCTATCTCTCTGTGATTTCATGATTTCACAATAAGTTTTATATCGCCAGCGTGCCTTCCTTATATAGCAAGTATCATGAAGCTTCTCGGAGAAGTTACTCGAGCTGTGACTTAAATGAAATGGTGCCTTCCGCATACATGGTATTCAATTTCCTTGACACCTCCAGTTGGGGCGATTAATGCGAAGGTGCTTCGAGAGTACTTGTCATTCAATTTTATAGACGTTTCCAGTTGGTGCGATTAATGCAACGACGCTTTGAAAGTACTTGACATTCAACTTAATAGACACCGCTAGTTGACGCCTTTTTTTCGTAACCACCATTTTTCAAATTTTTGGCTTTTTCTGAGCATTGGTCCTTTTTTTGGCACGCTGGGATTTTTGAGTGCGTGTCATATTTGTGCTATATCACCATTCCTTGGTGTGTAGTGTGTCAGTCTTGTGCTACATGAAAAATTTGTTCTTTTCGTCATGCTAACTCCCTTCTCTCTCTCTCTCTCTCTCTCTCTCTCTCTCTTTTTACCTCTTTATTTACTATGCAATAACTTCCTAAGTGCTAGGAGGTCGACTATCCCTATAGAGTTTCATTCGACTCCCATTGATCATTCCTCTAAGTTTTTTTTTTTTTACCTCTTTCTTTACTGTGCGGTAACTTCCTAAGTGCTAGGAGGTCGATTGTCCCTATAGAGTTTCAGTCGACTCCCATTGATCATTCCTCTGAGTTCTGTACCTCTTAAATCCTTCAACTATACAAGTCCCCCATCTATGACAATTTTTACTTCATATGGTCCCAATCAATGTACTCTGAATTTTCCTAGGTGCTGAAGAAATTTTCTGTCATACACCAAGACTAGGTCTCCTTCCTTGAAACTCTTCCTTTTAATGTCTGTCATGCCAATATTTATCCCTTTCTTTCTGTACCACTTGGTGAAATCCTGTTATGATTCTATATTCTTCCATCTCCAACAACTGACTTAGCCTTTCTTGAACTACGTCATGTTTTGTCATATTGGTGATTGCTGCTACGCGCATGCATGGTACCAAAAATTCTAATGGCACCACTACTTCTTGTCCATATACCAACTTGAATGGTGTTTTTCCTATCAAATTTTTGCATGAAGTCCTATATTCCCATAGTACTTTTGGTATCTTCAAGTCCCAATCGTCCCTGTTGACATTGCAGATCTTTGTCAATGCATTCTCTAGAATCTTATTAAAGGATTCCACTATTCCATTTGATTGAGGGTGATATGGTGTACTCTTTTGATGATAGACTTCAAACTCCTTGGTCATAGTCCTAATAGTGTTGTTAATGAAGTGAGTGCCTTGGTCACTCATCAGAATCCTTGGGCATCCAAATCTAGTGATCACTTACTCAAACATGAAGTGTGTTGTTGTCTCTACACTGCAATCTTTTATTGGTGCTACTTCTTCCCATCTTGTTATATACTTTGTCGCAGTAATGATATACTTTTCTCCTGACATCTTCACTGGTGGGTTAATTGGTCCTACAAAGTCTATTGCCCATTTTTCAAATACCTGCAAGTTTACTTGTGGTCTTAGGGGAATCTTGTCCTGTTTATTAGGTCTACCAACCCTATGACATACACCACATCTCTGGAAGTAGTTCTTTGCATCTCTATGAACGGTTGGCCACCATATTCTTGTGTGAAATACCTTCTGTGTGGTAGATTTTCCTGCATAATGTCCTCTTGCTATTCCCTCACGAGCCTTTGCTAAAATCCTAGGTCTTTCATGTTCTAGTACACATCTTCTCAAGATTCTATCTGCACCCATATTATATAAGTGTTCTAAAATCATTTGATAGTCTACAGCTCGAACTACCATATTTTTCTTCTACACAGTGTTGAATTCTTGTGGCGTGGTCCCTGTACTCAAGTATTGAATGATGTCATCAAAATATTCATCAGTTACTTGGACTGAAAATAACCGTGCATCAGGGATGTTGTCCTGTAAGTTCGTAGGTCCCTATCCATTAGTAATCCTTGATAGGTGATCAGGTCCTGCATTCAGCTTCCCTGGCTTGACTATTATTTCAAAATCAAATTCCTGGAACAACAATAACCATATACAAATTCTCCCCCCCAACACTGGTTTATTTACTAGGTATTTGAGGGTTGAATGATCTGTAAACATATTGAAATGTTTTCCTAGTAAGTAACGTCTGAAATTCTAGAGTGCATAGACCATAGCTAGGACTTCTCTTTCCGTGGTATTGTAATTTTGCTCTGACTCTAAAAATTTTCTTCTAGCAAATGATATAGGGTGGTCCAATTCCCCTATTCCTGGCTACACCAGAATAACTCCAAGTTCTATAGTTGATGCATCTACATGCACATGAAATGTCTTTTCCCAATATGGGAATACTAGTATTGGTGTTGTTACCATCTTCTCTTTTAGAGTGTCCAATCCTCACTAACAATCCTCATTCCACTAAAATTTTCTATCTTTCATCAACAATTTATCCATTGGTGCAGTGATTTGCACATACCCTTTTATGAATTTCCTATAGTATCCTATGTGTCCCAATGCTTCTCTTAACTGACGTACTGATTTTTGTGTTGGTAGATTAACAATAATTGCAATCTTGGCAGGATCTACTAGCAAGCCTTGTTTGCATATTATATGGCCCAATAGTATCCCAAAAGGTGTTCCAAAGATGCACTTCTTGTGCATATTTCTAACATCAGCCTTAACTCCTCTACATGGTCCTTCAATAGACTATATACTTTCCAATAATCTAGGTATACTTATAAAAACCGATGGATGAATTATTTAAAAGCAACTATGACTACTCTTGAGAATATAGCCGATGCATTCTTCAGCCCAAAAGGCATGAATGTGTATTGGTAGGATCCCCATTTCGTGGAAAAAGTGGTCTTGTACCTATCTTCTAGGGATATCTTGATTTGATGGTAACCTGAGAATCCATCTGTGAATGAATATTCTTCCTAGCCTCCTACATTCTCCAATACCTCATCTGCGAAAGGGGTAGGGAAAGGGTCACGAAGGAAATCATCATTCAGCTTCCTCAGGTCGAAACATATCCTTATCCCTCCCCACTTCTTCTCTTGAACTACCATATGGATGACCCACTTAGATTCCTCCACTGTTTTTATGATTCTAGCCTCCAACATCCTACCAATTTCTGCCCTTACTTTCTTCTTATATATTGGGTTCAGTCTATATGGTGATTGTCTGATTGATCTAGCCTCAGATTTGAGAGGTATATTCATCTCTCCTAGCTCTCCTGCTATGAATTTCATTTCTGTAAAGGTTGTTGGGAATACATCACTGTACTCGCATAGTAACTCTGTTACACTTTCTACTATTTTCTCGTCCCATTAGTCTCCAATGTTGGCCATTTTTGGATTCTCAGTTGTCCCAATGTTAACTTTCTTCACCTTGATCGGTGCAAAAAAAAATTCTAATTCAAGAGGTGGGCCTTCCAACTCTCTTTTACCTTCAAATTCTGTTATCTGAATGTTTCACGGGTCCTCTTCATCTGGTGCTTCTTCCTGCACATGGTAACATGCCAATAATTATTTCACTGTCTGTTTGTTCCGTTGTTGATCTTCTGTCATGAGTTCAACTTTTGGTTCCTTAATAAATATCACCCCTCTGATTTGTTTGAGTGGTGAGTCTATGTTGGGGTTCTCATGTTCAAATGAGAAAGTGACTGTAAAGTTTTGCTGTAACATTGTTTATTCTGCAGTTCCTTTGTGCAGTTCCTGGTCTACATACCAATTTGCTAAGATTCCTTCTAGTGTATGAATAATGTTATGAGGCCATTCCTCTGGTGGTGTCATCATCCATAATATTCTGCACTTCTCCAAGTGTTCCAAAGGTGACCCCTATCCATCATATCTCTGCATCATTATTCTCTTCTTCCTTGCATCGAACATAATGCGCAATAATCGTTTGCATTAGTACCAGTCTTTCACAGTCTCTTTGTGCGCACCCCACCATATTGCAGGTGTTTCCTTGAGTGCTATATCCAAATCTAAGAGCCTCTGATTTGGTAACATTTCATCTTCATATCTTATTAGGACTTCCTCTAAGTCGTTCACCCCATGAAAGCTAGGAGGTTCTCTTTTTTCTGTACCTACCCATCGTACCGCGTGGTCTATTCTTGCACATCTTCTTGTGGGGATTTCATGTAATCTCTGCTGCCAATTTTCCAACCATGTATCTGAGTCTGACATGCATGACGTGATTCTTCTCCAACTAAGTACCCCATCTACAGTTGGATTCACATAGTCTTCTTCTCGCGCAGTGGCTTTGTACAGATGGTTAATTTCCTTCAGGTCCAAACAAGTGGGTTCTACGAACCTTTCTCCTTATGATGGGTCTAGTGGCATAATGATTCTTTACTCTCATGAATCAAATGCCATCTTCCTAATCTTCAAATTGATTATGGCCTGATTTTCGAACTCCCAATCCATTCCAAGAAATGCCAGATAAGGTGTTGTGCCATCCACTGTTTCTATTACTTTGAAGTCTTCCTTGGTGCGCACTCCATCCAGATCTACTGTCACACCCTTTAACCTTCCAATTGGTAGAACTCTGTTTTGATTTGCTAGTTTCAACTGAACAAGTGAATATCCTAATGTGGGCTCTCCCATACATTGCCATATATTCTTGGGTAACACGTTCACCTCAGAGCCTAAATCCACTATGATGTCCCCCATATTGAAATCCCCAATGTTAGCATTTAATTTGAATTCCCTACTTGTCCTCCTTCGGGTATGTAGGTGATTGACTATTTTCTGTTCTACTTTCCCCTATACCTCTGAGTTCCATCTTTCTATCATATTTTGCAAAATTTTAACAGATGATTGGTCATTTAATAGCTTAACACATGATTGTAGAAAAGCCTTTATGGTACTTACTTGTCCTAGAGGTTGCGCTTCATTGGTATGATCTAGTGATGAAGGAATCTCATACGTTGGTCCTTCTTGAGTATGCTGCGCAGTTGATGTAGATGCAATGTCTGGCTTGCTGGAATATCCCCTTTTCGTTCTACGCATCAAACTGCTTTTGTGGTTCAACATTCTTCTTCACCCATTGGTGTTGTGCTGGATCTTGTCTTACTGCATCATTTCGTGTCTTAGTTCCTCCGCGCGTAACTATGTTGAACTACTTCCTCCGTGTGGTGTAGATACTTGGCTACCACTTCCTGAACTGGATCCTCTAATTGTTTCTCCTTGACTAGATGTACTTCTTGCTGTATTCCTTCTGAAATTTAGTTGTCTAAATGGTGGTGTTATTATTGGTGTATTAGTCACACATGGGTTTATGGGTGGCACAATGACACTGATATGGTGTTAGGTGATTTATATGTACTAAAAAGACACTAAACTACCCTCAATTAAATTGTCAACCCAGGGTAAGTAAACTTAGAGTTGTAGAAAAATATATGCCAAGGCAAAATGTTGGTAGGAGTATAATCTAACTAATGAAAACAACTATCTAAGGCTAATCTACTCAATCAAACCTATCTAATGAGCAAACCCTACTAAGCAACTTGAATCTAGGTAACCTAAGTACTTTTGGGCCAAGGATTAATGGATGGTTCTAAGAAAAGCAAGTAAAAACCCTACTTTAAAGAAACAACTTCATGACAATAAGCAAAAGAAACTACCTAAGCATATCAATAAGCAAATGACCAAAGCAAACTATCTTAACTTGCCAACCTACATTCAATGAGAAAATACCCCATGAAAGAAAATAAATGAACAAGTAAGCAAAGACACCTATCTAACCTATAAAGCAAATAGACAAGTAAGCAAAGACACCTAACTAACCTACTAAAACAAATAGACAAGAAAGAAAAGACTTCTCATTGAACAACTATCTAGCCTAAGAGGCAAGTGGACTAAATGGTTGATGCAAAACTATTTCTAATGCATGAAAGGAAATTCATTTTATTGAAAGCAAGAAGGACTACCAACTAAATGCCTAATTTATGATAAACAAAACTGCTCTTAAATCTATGGAAGCAAAAGACTAACTACCCTACAACAACAATAAAACTATATTCTAACCAATGAAGGCAAGAAACTATCTTTTCTGATCTACAAAAGCAAGAAACTTATCTTTAAACTATGAAACACTCAAATATAATGTTGGTGGTTGTGTGAATGCCTTCGGTGGTGACGGATGATATCTCGATGTCACTTGACAACAAAGGACAATTCGAGTGGTATAAACTCATGAATATTAATCTCAATGGAAAAATGGAAGGTATGTATTAAACAATCCAAGGAGAATTTAGCCATGACAAAGATAATGTTAAATACCCTGCATATTCATGTATAATCCATTAACATCATAATGAGATCATCATTCTACTTCTAGGTTACATAATCAAAATTCATACCTAACTCAATCATTTAAATAAGAAATATAGTTGCAATTCAATTCTAGAAAAGGAAATTATATAAATGAAACCATGCTATGTCTAGACTAATAATTCAAACTACAATTAAAACAATGCTTCAAAAACAAAGACTAAAACATGATATAAAAAGTAAATGAGCAATCTACATTAACCAACAACTAATTTAGATGAGATTTATATAAACTAAGATAAGAAAGCTATGATTAAAACTAGAACTTATTCTATTCATCCATCAAAATCCCTGTCAAAGGAAACCCAAATAAAACTCTATTTTATTCTAAAAAATCTGTTTTCAACTTGATTATAACACCATAAATCAAAGCATAATTTTAACATATAAATGCACATGAGGTTAATATAGAGACTTGCAATTCTGTTCCTAATCTACAAAACTAATTCATGCTAACTTTACCCATCATACGAACCCACAAAAGAGCAATAAAATAATTAAATCACAACAAGCTAATTAACACAATAAAACATGCATGTACAGAAAATAAAAGAGAAATTTAAATTATGAAATGCATAAACAACACACTGATCATCACCAGACTGTTGGTGGGGCCCCCAACGAGTTTTGGATACCTCCTACAAGCACACCACGAACTTCAACAGGCCAAATTCACCATGAAATCTTGAAAACGCAGTTCTGGCAATGTAAAACTCAAAACAGAGAAAAATCATTTTTCTGACAATTCTAATGCTTATGCTACTTGGTTAACAATCTGATGACCATCCTATCAGTATTTATAAGATTACAACCCAAGTGGTCGACCACAGGAGGGTCAAACCACTTCTAATTTCGGCAAAATACAATAAATGATGCTCTAACTGACAAAACAGAGCAAGCCAGTAACCACCTTCTTTGGACAACTGAAACTGAGTTGTCTGGAGCTCAGTAGCTAGAGGGGGTGATCATGAAGAAAACCCATGTTCCTTGTTTTTCCAGCACTAGCCACCAATGACATAACCGCCAACTCGCCTTTCATTTTTGTGCAATATTGAGTGCTGGAATGAGTGTCAGATCAAGTGCCGAAACTGGAAACATGGTGCGTTTTGCCCTGTAACAGCAGAAAAACATGAATTAACTCTTAGAAATCATAGAACATGATGAATTAAACTTGATTTAATCATTAAACATGAATTACACGTACCTTATGCCGATCATACCATTTTATCATCAAATTCTTCAAAAAGATCCTTCAAAAGATGAAAAACACATATATACATATGGAAAAAGTGTATAATAACCGTCATGAAAATGATCATATCTCGGGCCCAACATTACCCCCACACCTAAGAATTTTTAGCTCCCACTACAAAAAAAAAGAAGTTACCCCTCAGAACTAGGCTTGCTAAGGAGGATCAACTTTGGAAGCCTCTCCTTCTTGCTGTGTGGACTTAGCCTTGTGGCTCTTGTGTTGCTTCAATTGTGCTCTGAGGTTGCGGTTATTTTTAGTCATTTCATCAACCAACCACTGAAGGGAGTTAACCATTGCCTAAAGGAATGCATTGTCATGATGAAGGTGTACATCTATTGTCTTCCTCTCTTCCAACAGTTGGAGAAGCTAATGATTTTCTTTTTGTAGCTGCTCTATGGTTGGGACAGAATCGACGATCTTTGAGGAAGGCTTAGATCCTTTGAGGGATGTGGACAATTTATCAGTTTTAGGATCTAGAGTAGGCCTGAGTGAAGTAGGAGTGATGGGAGATTGGTAAGGTGAGGTAGGTTCAGATTTTGTTTTCCTTAGTGGCTCTAATCCATCCGCAGAGACTTCTCTAGGTTTCTTATGAGGGCTCTCAAGGTCAGAAGACACTTGGATAGGATTCAAATCAGGTGGAGGCTTTGCATAAGGCTTGGTTCTTGTGTTCCAGGTACTCTTCCAAAAGGGTCCCTTACCAAATCGATTGGCTCCCCTCTTGTTTGTAGGAATGATGGGAAAGTCTTGTTTCATTACTTCTTGAAGATTTTTAGGTGTAGGATCAAGAGAGAGTGAAGGCATTGGGGGGTCAACAATAGGCTTCTTTTGGTATTTTCTCTTGGTCTTTTTATGAGATGAAGAAGTAGGGATGTCAACAAGATTTTGTTATTGTTCCAGAAAAGAGAGGGTTTGTGCAATGGAGTTTGGAGTTCTTGGAGAGTGAGGCTTGGAAGGAGAGATAGTTTTTAGGCTAAGTCGCTTTCTGCCGGTCTTAACTGTCAAGTGGGGGTTTGCAAATTGGTAGATAAAGGCATCCCAATTTTTCCCCTACTTCTCTAGTTCAGTAAGAACAAGGAGTTTGATCAAACTGCAGTGGAAGATACTATTGTGGGGGTTAGTCACATTTTTCCTCACTTGAGAGGACATCTTCTCCAAGCTTTTGAGAAAATAAAAGGGAAAGTTCAAGGGCTTGTTGAACAAAAAATGAGCCAGCAATCTAAAATGACAAGCTTTGAAGGTGGAGTATCTACCTTCACATGTAATTAACCTTGTTATGACAATGAGGGGGTTAACCAATTATGCCTTTATCCACTCCTTAGCATACCCTTTCGCTCCTGAAATTCTCTCGAATTCGGGTTTAAACACCCTGTTGTAACTTGAGCGCGGAAATTGATGATTTTTGAACCATCTATCTCCCATTCTTGGGAGCTTTGTTGTAGAAGAAATGGACTCTTCTATGAATTCAAAGATAAGAGACCCTACATGTGTTGTCTTACCATCAAAACCAACTACAAATTGCATAGAGAGGCCGTCATCATGGCCCTACAAGCTAGACAGAAATGCCCCCCAGCCAACACACAAAAACACTTCTCTGCATTGTGCGAATTCTGGAATGGAAAACAAGTCTACATAGGAGGAGGGTTTGTATCTCCTGGGAATTGTGATAGAGGTAGAATTCACCAAGCAAGGGCGTGAATAGGCCAAGAGATGGCACGAATTTAGCACATGCCGAATGCATTGAGAACAGAGGACGAGATGACAGAGGTTGGGCGCGATTTCTTAACACAGAGGAGATAAATTGGCAAAGGAACATGAGATAATAGAGTGACCAACCCGATTTTGGATGCTCTTATGGTGGATTACGTTGCCCACATGTGCGTACGAGCTGCCATGTGTGGGAAATTCGAATTCAATGGCAAGCTTTGGGACAATGTAGTAGTGCGTGGTTAGATCAATGTCCAAGTCTGTTGACTTGGACATTATATCATAAACATATGAAGCATTTTTAATCAATGCTCTCAACCAATGTAATTGAATATAATTGAATTCTGGTTACCTAGAATCTAGGACAGTTACTGGTATGCAATTCAATGGCACTTCATTTAGCACTTCAAATGACACTTCAAACGGTACTTCATCCGATACCCTTGTGTTAAGTGCATTTTTGCCTCTTATAATGGATAACCTACAATTTTGAAGTGTTTTTGACAACCACTTTGGTTAATTAGCAGAGGCATAGTGCTCCATGCTCACTCATTCTTCTTGCATATGACATATAATGTCAAAACCTATAATGAACAGGTTATAACAAGCATAAAACATGTGTTGTCAAATCTACAGTATGCATCTTGTAATGGAAGATAACCAATAAAGAGTGGTCTATTAAATAACCAATAAAGAGTGGCTTGTTAAGAATGAGTTTAGTAATTTCTAGCACATAGGAGTTTAAGCATCTCAAAAAATAACATGACTATCAATGTAATAACCTGTATCATGGTAATAATAAAAAAATTCTTGCAAAGACTCATTTCTCTAGGCAATGATCATTTGTCAGCTCATGAACCCCTCCCCCACACTTAAGTATTGTGACACCTCACAATCAAAAGTATAGGAAACTAGTCAGTATTCCCCAATAGCCGAAGATTTACAGTATGTCAAGTGTAAATATGAAATTTCACAGATTGGTCTGACGAGATAGTTAGGGATGGCCCCACTTATAGGATAAGAGATCCTATATATAGATAAGAAGAGGTAGGCAAGAGAGTTTCAAGATAGTCTTAAAGTTATTTCCCAATGGTAAGTGTATGGAGTTCATTAACCTTAGCTTAACCACACATACTTCATGTCAGCTTTGTCTACAAGTAATGCCGTACATTAGGACAAGTTTAGATTTGTTATTTATTTTTGTTAGATTACCATCCTCGCTAGGTAGAATGCCCCGCTGCCAACAATCTTGTTCAGTACTCCGACGGGTTTACCTAGTCATACCACATGTCGGTACCCGCTTCCAACAGACCTGTTCAGTATCTCGGCAGGTTAGCCTCTTAAACCCTTAGAGACTATCCCTCCATCCTTTAAGATTTTAGTATAAGATTGCTTATGCAAGAAGATGGGGGAACAACTCTGAAATAACTTTTTCTTTCTTTTTCTTTTTAATTGGGATGGTATTGATGTTAGAGGATGACTTTCCATTATATTGTTTTAGTGGTTGTCCTGATGTAAGGGGTAATTAAGCGGATGTGGCCTATCTAAAGATATGATATAATCAATCTATTTAGTGTGTAGTGGATGGTACCATTGAGAAAGAACAAAAAGGTATCTCTAGGCTCAAATTACTTTATTCCTTTGTAGTTATTGTGATGTTTCCATGGCTAACTGCTAATTAGACCTCCTTGGTACTCTTTGATAAAGACACTTGACTCACTTACTCAGGTTTCTTGAAAAAAAAAAAACTGTACGAGAGACCTCTATGCTTGATAGTTATGGTATCACTTCCTTATACAGTGGTGAAGAGTTTCAAGAGCAACTGCTTTAGAATGCCTTAAAAAATGAGAATGTTTTAAAAAATACTGCTAACTACAGTAAGTCAATATTCATTTGATGCTTTAACCAACACAAAATTCAAGTATAACAATGTTTTGAAGAAAGATCCTTGAAACTGTGTACTCCCGGTGAAATAATTACTTATAGAAATATCTAGAATTGCCTTATTAACAAAATGCAAAAACTATTTGCATATAAACAGTAGGAAACTCAGAATTGTTTTCAAGAATAAGGGGGGACTGCCCCACCTACTAAGGCCAATGCCTTGTCAACTGACATGACCTGTAGAAAATCTTCTCTGGAAATGGGCTTATGATAAAATTGAATTCGGTGTCCGTTTACCACAATGGAGACTTGTCCATCGTCAATTGTTTTAATTTTTACAACTCCATTGTCATATATAGTGTCCACCTCGTAAGGGCCCAACCAACGGGTGGTAAGTTTTCCTTTGAAGGTTTTGAATCAGGAATCAAACAACATATCCCAATCACCAAGCTGGAAGTACTTCCTCTTAATAAACTTGTCATGCCACTTGCTCCACTAGTTTTGGACCAATATTGTCCGTTGGATGGCATCTTGCCTGATTTCATCCAACTCATTCAACTGTAGGGATCTTTTCTTCTGAGCTTCATCCAGGTTCAATCCTAACTCTACGACAATACGGAAGGTCCTTACTTGGAATTCAATAGGTAAAAGTACTTGTTTCCCATACACTAGCTCATAAGGGGTATGTCCAGTGGTATTTCTCCAGGTGGTTCGGTATGCCCATAAAGCCTCTAGGAGCCTATCAACCCAATCCCGGTGATTTAAATGAACAGTCTTGGTCAAGATGGCTTCCGAAACTTTGTTTTTGGATTCTACCTGTCCATTGTCTTGCAGGTGCTATGGAGAAGATTTACGGTGTTTAATCCCATATTTCTCTGTTAGCTCTTTCATCATCTTGGAAGTAAATTGAGTGCCTTGGTTGGTAACAATTTCACGAGGGACACTGAAGCGGGTAAATATGTCTTCATAGATAAATTCGACAACAGACTTCTTTGTGACCTTGAATAGTGCTTTTGCCTCTACCCATTTGGTGACATAGTCCATACAAACCAAAATATAGTTCTTCCTATGGGACATGGGTGAAATTGGTCCTACAAAGTCGAGGGCCCATTTTTCAAAGGGTTCTATCATAACTTGGGCCTGCAAAGGCATTTCGTCAGATGATGTAGGTCTTCCTATCCTTTGGCAACTATCACAACTTCTCACATACTTGGCAACATATTTGAAAATGATAGGACAATAGTAACCTGAATGTAATACCTTATATGCTGTGTGTTTTTCAGAGAAATGGCCACCACATGGTCCATCATGACAACTTCATAGTATATCAGGTACCTCGTCCTCTCAGACACATCTACGAATAATCAAATCAAGACTTGTGTGAAAAAGATCATGACCAACCCAAGAGTAATTAGCACTTTGTGTATCTAGAACTTGGTCAATGAAAGGAAGAGTAAAGTAGTCTTTCAGATTGGCCTTGTTGAGTTATCGGAAATCAACACAGATTCTCCATTTCTCAGTCACTTTCTTTGGAACCACTACAAGCGGGGATACCCACTTACTATCAGAGATGGGATAGATAAATATTACATTTAGCAACTTTTGAATCTCCTCCTTGACTATATCTTTGAGTGCTGGGTTCATCCTTCTCTGGGGTTGCCTAACAGGTGTCACTTCCCCCTAGGTATATATGTGATGGATGCATGTGTCAAGGTTTATACCCTTCATGTTAGTGTATTCCCAAGAAAATGCTCCTGATTGTTCTTTAAGGATATCTACTAACTATTTTTGTTGGTCTGTATCTAGCCCAGAGTTTATATGTAAAAATTTCCCTGGACTAATCTCGTAGGGCATAGTATAAGACATGGAAGACTCATCTATTTCAAAAATAAAAGATGTCGAAGACAAAATGGATGGGTCTAATTTCTCTTGAAATTATTCCCCAAACATGTACTCAAATTGGGGAAAAGACTGTGGAAAATCCACACATGTAATAGCATAAATGAATTGGTTTAGCACATTTTCTGTTGTGTGCTCCTGAAGTGCCCATGCATGGTAACTTGGAAATACAGGTTCTTCCCAATCTTTGTTCACGTATGGACATTCAAGCCACCATAGATTCTCCATAATAGGTTGAGATGGAGGGTAAATAGTGAGCTTCTGGATAGAGAGACCATTTGAGATGGTCATTTCTCCTTCTCTACAACTAATAAATGCATTGGTTGTGGCTAGCCAAGGTCTTCCCAAAATAACGAGATGGCCTCTGGCAGGATCCTTTGAATGAATGACAAGAAAATATACGGGGTACTCCCATGAGGCTAAAGTAACCATGACATCATCTAAAATCCCTTCAGGTATAACCCTAGTCTTATCTGTTAATTGGGTAGGTCGAAGAAGAGGTTGTAATTGTAATTGTTCCAAGGTAGTAGCGGTCATAACATTGATGGCTACCCCTAAGACTATGAGAGTGTTTCCGATGAAGACCTCATTAATGGTTATGGTCACTACGGGGTTTCCTGGATTCCCATATTTTTCTAGCTTTGGCTACTATGATATGTACTCAGAGAATCCTCCTACCAAATGTACTGTAGGACGGTCCTTTTGCTTCCTACCTGGCTTCTTAATACACAATTCTTTGACTACCTTACTATAGATTGGAATGTCTTTAATGGCTTGAAGTAGGGGAATTTTGACACAAATATTTTTCAGTTCATTCAAAATGTCAAATTCCAGTCGGGTGGTAGGTTTCTCGATTACCAATCGGTCTGGATAAGGAGGGACCTTCATAATTTGTAAAGGTTCATTTTGGGGAAGCTTGGATTCTTGATTCTTCATGATAATAAAATCTTCCCATCTAGTGTCATTCGTGGGTTGTTTGGTAATTTCTTCTTCTTCTTCTTGGATGACTGCTGAGGGTGACTGCTGAGGGTCTCTACCTCTCCATAACTTTTCTCGATCTTAATTGAATTTCCTGTAATGGAACAGGAGTAATAACATATGTTGGGAAGGCCTGCATCTCAACATTGTTAAGAGGTTGAGGGGGCTTATTATTAGGATTCGTCACTGGTTGTGCTGGTAATAGTGTCAGTTTTGGGGAGCTTGCATTTTGAAATTGTAGCAGTTGTTGTTGTGGGATAGGAGGTAAAGGTGGTGGAACAAAACCTGGAAAAAGTTGCGGAGTGTTTGATGAGAACTGAGGATAAGGATGGTTATACATAGGGATATGTGGAGCTTGAGGGTTTCCTTGGTTGTGTCTACTCCTCCATCCTTGAATCCAAGGATGTTGGTACTGAGTAGACCAGTTTTTCCAACCTGGTGAGTTCCACTGTTGTTGTTGATAATAGGGTGGAACTTGAGACTGTAGATCTGGGTATGTGGGTTGATTCCTAGGATTCCATGGCCTCCTAGGTGAATAAGAAGACTCCCCATGATCTCCACTCCTATAGATGGCTAATAAACCAGGCAATGACGAACATTTTTTAGTCGAATGGTCTTCTTTATAGAAGCCACAAACTAGAATATTATCTAATGGGCACTCCCTTGAGGAATGCTTCCTCCTGCATCTTGGGCAATATATGCTCATTGCATCATTCTCCTCCTCCTGTTTCTTTTTGATTTTAAGGGTATCCAAATGGGAACCTATTGTTCTTAAGATGTCAGTCTTAAAGTTTTCTAAAAGGTTCCCTATCTCTGCTCTCGTAATACCACCTGAGCTAACTGGTTTTAAGCTTCTATTGTAAGGGTCCCGAACATTTTTCCCTATTTTGGCTCTACTCCTTGAGTAATTTTTATACATTTCACATATTTCAACAAATGGTTTATGAGATATGTCACCTGATTCCATCAGGTTAAGCATCTCTAAATATTCTTCTGAAATTCCCTTAAGGAAAAGAGCCCTAACTGTATCCTCTGGGAGGTCATGGTATTTTGACTTCTGGGAAATATAACCAAATATTTCCATATAGTCTTCAAGGGTCTCATATTCTAGCTGTTGGACTTTAAAGATGTCATTACGAGACTCTTTGGTCTTACAGTAGTCCTGGTACTTCTTAAGAAAGATGTGTTTCATGGCTTCCCAAGACCTAATACTAAATTCTCCCAACCCCATGAACCATCTTAGTGCAGAGTCTTTGAGGGTGGCAGGAAAGAGTTATAATTTATGGGCATCTTGTACGTAGTTGTAGCTCCTACACAAGATGTCAAATTCAAATAGGAAGGTGTCTGGATCTTCACTATTTTTACCATTAAAGGTAGGTCGTTCTGAGAGAAGAATATTCTTCATGTTGACATTCAGAGTGATGTCTAAAATCGGAAACTCGAAGGTAGTTTCGGTTTGGTTTCTAGTTTCTTCTTCATCTCCGTGTCTTACATTGTTATGGTCCTCCTGATCATCCATATTGGCTTGATTTCTAAAAAGAGAGTACCTAGGTGGTTTTATCTTTGAAGAAAACAAGGTTTCCCTTTGATGGAAACGTCTTCCTATGGATTGGATGTCTGGGACTCTACTCATGCCGGTTGAGACTATTGGTTACAAAGTTTCTATGTCAATTTGAGATATGATTACATTGGTTGAACTACCAAACAAAAGATTCACATGTTCAAGGTCTATGATGTCCTTAAAATTAGGGTCCCCTGGTGGTGGTGTAAAAGCAAAGGTTGTATCGTTTGGTTTTGTGGAAGACTCAAGTTGTCTTGCCTCCTGTCATAATATGATTGATACTTTAGTTTCTTGTTCTATACTTCTCCCTGTATTAGTCCCTTCAGAGACTATTTTAGCTCTTTGAGTCGAGCTATCTTCTGTTTTTCAGTATCGGTCTACGGATTTTATAAGCCGAACGTTCCTTCCCCCAAAGAGATCAGAAGGAACCTTGGTTGAAAGGTCTGATTTTGATTTAATGTATCTACCTTGTGGGTCTCTAGGCCTATTCATGAAAGAAAGAAAAAACAAAAGAAAAATCTACCATTGGGTTTGGGGGAGCCTACAATAGCAGATGCGCAGGTTCTTACCTCTCATCTTAAAGTTACCCCACCACCAATCTAATGCTAAGGTCTAGGAATGATCTATTTCCTAACTACTTCTTACCTTGAGACAACTCCCTGGCAACGATGCCAAAATGTTAGGTGATTTATATGTACTAAAAATACACTAAACTACCGTCAATTAAATTTTCAACCCGGTGTAAGTAAACTTAGAGTTGTAACAAAATATATGCTAAGGTAAAAGGTTGGTAGGAGTATAATCTAACTAATGAAAGAAACTATCTAAGTCTAATCTACTCAAGCAAACCTATCTAATGAGAAAACCCTACTAAGCAACTTGAAGCTAGGTAACCTAAGTACTTTTAGGCCAAGGATTGATGGATGGTTATAAGAAAAGCAAGTAAAAACCCTACTTTAAAGAAACTAGTTCATGACAATAGGTAAAATCAACTACCTAAGCATATCAATAAGCAAATGACAAAAGCAAACTATCTTAAGTTGCCAACCTACATTCAATGAACAACTACCCCATGAAAGCAAATAAATGAAAAAGTAAGCAAAGAAACCTATCTAACCTATAATTCAAATAGATAAGTAAGCAAAGACACATAACTAACCCACTAAAGCAAATAGACAAGCAGGCAAAGACTTCTCATTGAACAACTATCTAGCCTAAGAGGCAAGTGGACTAAATGGTTGATGCAAAACTATTTCTAATGCATGAAAGGAAATTCATTTTATTGAAAGCAAGAAGGGCTACCAACTAAATGCCTAATTTATGATAAACAAAACTGCTCTTAAATCTATGGAAGCAAAATACTAACTACCCTACAACAACAATAAAACTATATTCTAACCTATGAAGGCAATAAACTATCTTTTCTGATCTACAAAAGCAAGAAACTTATCTTTAATCTATGAAACACTCAAATATAATGCTGGTGGTTGTGTGAATGACTTCGGTGGTGACGAATGATATCTCGATGGCACTTGACAACAAAGGACAAATTGAGTGGTATAAACTCAATATTAATCTCAATGGAAAAATGGAAGGTATGTATTAAACAATCCAACGAGAATTTAGCCATGACAAAGATAATGTTAAATACCCTGCATATTCATGTATAAACCATTAACATCATAATGAGATCATCATTCTACTTCTAGGTTACATAATCAAAATTCATACCTAACTCAATCATTTAACTAAGAAATATAGTTGCAATTCAATTCTAGAAAAGGAAATTATATAAATGAAACCATGCTATGTCTAGACTAATAATTCAAACTACAATTAAAACAATGCTTCAAAAAAAAAGACTAAAACATGATATAAAAAGTAAATGAGCAATCTACATTAACCAACAAATAATTTAGACGAGATCTATATAAACTAAGATAAACAAGCTATGATTAAAACTAGAACTTATTCTATTCATCCATCAAAATCCCTGTCAAAGGAAACTCAAATAAAACTCTATTTTATTCTAAAAACTATGTTTTCAACTTGATTATAAAACCATAAATCAAAGCATAATTTTAACATCTAAATGCACATGAGGTTAATATAGAGACTTGCAAGTCTGTTCCTAATCTACAAAACTAATTCATGCTAACTTTACCCATCATACGAACCTGCAAAAGAGCAATAAAACAATTAAATCACAAGAAGCTAATTAACACAATAAAACATGCATGTACAGAAAATAAAAGAACAATTTAAATTATGAAATGCATAAACAACACACTGATCATCACTAGACTGCTGTTGGGCCCCCCAGTGAGTCGTGGCTACCTCCTACAAGCACAACATGAAATTCAACAGGCCGAATTCACCATGAAAGCTTGAAAACACAGTTCTGGCAATGTAAAACTCAAAACAGAGAAAAATCGCTTTTCTGACAATTCTAATGCTTATGCTACTTGGTTAACAATCCGATGACCATCCTATCAGTATTTATAAGCTTACAACCCAAGTGTCTGACCACAGGAGGGTCGAACCACTTCTAATTTCGGAAAAATACAATAAATGATGTTGTAACTGACAAAACAGAGCAAGCCAGTAATCACCTTCTTTGGACAACTAAAACCAAGTTGTCTGGAGCTCAGTAGTTGGAGGGGGTGATCATGAAGAAAACCCATGTGCCCGATTTTTCCATCATTGGCTGCCAATTCCATAACCGCCAACTCGCCTTGCGTTTTTGTGCAATACCGAGTGCTGGAATGAGTGTCAGATCAAGTGTCGGAACTGGAAACATGGTGCGTTTTGCCCTGTAACAGTAGAAAAACATGAATTAACTCTTGGAAATCATATAAAGTAATGAATTAAACTTGATTTAATCATTAAACATGAATTACACGTACCTTATGCCAATCATACCATTGTATCATCAAATTCTTCAAAAAGATCCTTCAAAAGATGAAAAACACATATATACATATGGCAAAAGTGTATAATAACCGTCATGAAAATGATCATATCTCGGGCCCAACATATGGATAGGAGTGTTTCCTTCTGTTCCTGTTCTTAGACCTCTTGTCTTCCTTTCATATGTCACACACGTGATTTCCTCAATCTGCTCCACAACCTTGAGATCCTCTACCTCTTCTTCATCACTTGCCAATCCTTCCCTCGTTGCTATGGCTCTCTTCTCGTTGTTCATATTATACTGGTAGGGTAATCCACTGTGCATTCTTCCATCCATTTCCATAATCTGCTTGATATGGTCTTCCTCCATCATGATTGGATCCAAGGCATCCTTCTTCTTTCCTCTATCCATTTCTTCCTCCATTTATTTGTCTCTTGTCAATGCTTCACCCCTTCCCCCATGCACGCAGGGAAGTTTAGCTGTCTGAGGCCATTTTCATTATACCTTTGTTATATAGTAATATATTAATGGAAGTAAACAATGATATAATATACCTACCTTTAGGTCCCTCTAGGAACTCTTTCTCTAATGCGTTGTAAGACTTCACAATATCTACTGCAAATTCTATAATAAATCCTGCAACAATGATGTCTAACCAGAAATATACTACTCATGTAAATTTATTGTCAACTTGTTGTAAGTGCGTGATCTTTGTAGGATTCCACTCTAGCTATCTGATTCGATTTGTAGCATGGTTGTATTTCAACCTAAATATCCACTACTTCAATACATGCTAGAAATCACAGAAAAATACTTCATGCAAGTCACTGAATACGTACTTGTCCAGGTATTTGCGCGGTGTTAACTTTGGGTTTCTATTATCTTTCTTCGCAAATTCTAACTCCTTTTTTTTCAACCAGCTCTTGATTTCTTCCTTCGTTGGGTTCTACGGTCTCAACATCCCCTTTTATACTCTCATTCTTTTAACGTTTTTGTTGCCAGATCTGATATTATTTTTACGCTTATTCAACATATATTAATCACTCAATCCCATTCTGTTCCAACAGACAACATAACTATTTGTTGGTTTCCACTCTACTTTATCTACTCTGATCTCACCAAACTGTCATAAGTTGACCCAGGTTCAGATTTAACAAGCTTTCAACAAAATCCCTCTAAAACTATCGACCCTCCTGGTAACCCAAAAGGCAGTGCAATACACATGGTGCACTACGCGGTCTCGCTCGAGATAGTTCTATGGGTGGCTGCAATGCTCAGACGCTTGCATCTTGGGAATAAATGAGAATCTGCGGTTGTACCTTGTAATCTTCATTTATTTAGTCTAACATGTTAATTAATCAATCTCTTACTCATGCATGTGGAATATCATATCTAACTAGTTCCTTCATTCATTCATCTAGCATTTAATCATCAACAACAATGGAGATGCATAAAATTCAATCACATAATATAATTTTTACTGTGGTTTACCCCCTCTTGGGATACATCCACAAATATTTGGCTCTCAAGCTCTTTTATTATGTCTCAACAATGTCTTGCGCCTTGTATAGTCTTATATCTTATAGTATCAACCAGATTCCCGATCCCTACGAGGCTGACTAGATCTCATCAGGCTCCTCAAACTGTGATCTAAACCTTGGGATCGAGTTGATTGACTCTTCTCTAGCTCACTAGCTTACAAAAATGTTGCAGTTCTAGTATTTCTCATTCTTCTCTGTCTCTCTCCGTCTGTCTCCCCCTAAACCTCCTAGGTGCTGCTTATACATACTCTTGGCTTAATAACCATTACAATATCATGCAAAAACCCTAACCCTAATGTAGTTAGGCCTTCCTTGCATGCACACCTCGCATGCTTCCTTCGCACACGTTTCTTTTCCTTCCAATTGTCTTTTCTTCCACTTCATGCTTTTTTCTGCAAAAATGGCCTTTTTCCCCAAAATGGGCCTCCACCCAACAACATCCCTTCTTGAAACTCTTCTTCAACTACATATCTAAAATATCTCTAACAACTGCAACTCTCAAAATGCCTTGAATCTTTCCTTGGTACCCTTCCTCATCAAGAAATGTGATTGTCTTATTGTAACAATCTAGGAAAACATGGTTCTTTTCCAACCAATCCATGCTAATTAGAAAATCATATGAACCCAATGATATGATGTTTACATCCACCTTTTTGTTGAGTCCATTCATTTCTATTGAACAATCTTTAACCAACTCATTGATCTTTCTCTTAGCTCCTCTGGCTAACTGAACTAACCAATATTTCTTATGCTTACTTATTTGCAAGTGAAATCTTTCAACGATGTTTGAATTTATGTAACTATGGCTAGCTCTAAAATCAATCAAAATTGCTATGGGATGGTTATCAATCTTACCTTCCACTTCAATCATGGGGGATTGATATTATGCTTGATTTTTTTCCAAGGATGCATACATCCTTGGCATGTTTCCTCCCATGTATTCCACTATTTTAGCCTCTTGAATTTTGTGAAAAGTCCTCATTCTTTCTCATTTGTGAGGGTAGTCCCTATATAATTGATTTCCTTCACATCCCCAACACTGTACCAGTTGTTTCCTTGGCCTTTTCCCAAATGAATCGTCATTCTTGTGTTTATTTTGGGCTGATTGACATTGCTAATTTGCTTGGGAATTATTTATAAAAAAGGATGGCTTAAAACCTTTATGCCTTTGTTCATTTTTCCCTTTCATCTTGTCATTCCAAGCTTTTTGGAAAACTTGCCTTCCTTTGTTTTGCCCATAAAGATTCATTTCCCTCCTTATGGTCTCCTCCAAAGTATTGGGGTTATCATATTGTATATTGTCACTATAGAAGTAGGGTAACCCACTTAGAAACCTTTGGATTTTGACTTTCTCATCCTTGATTAAGTCAACATACTTCAACAATTCAAAGAACCTATTTTCATATTCCTTCTTTGTCATGGTTCCCAACTTGAGTTCAAAGAACTCTTTCATATTCCTTTCATAATAATGTTCAAAAAAATATTTCTCTTGGAAATATCCTTTGAAATGCCTCCATGAGATCCTGTTCTCATCAAATTTCTTGTATTGCTTGAGTTGATCCCACCACATGGCTTCCTTTCCTTACAAATGGTAGGTGGTAATTCTAGCTTCTACCCTAGAGGGGTAATCATGCAACTGGAAATATTTCTTCGTTTTCAATAGCTAGGCCTCTGCCTCTTCTCCTTTCCTATTCTCACCATTGAAATTTGGTGGCTTAGTTTTCTAGATTTCACCTTGCAATATGTTTGCCTCAGGCCTTCTCCTTTTCCTTCGAACAAGAGACACACTTGGGCTACTCCCTGGTCCTGAACTTGCATAAGTCCTTCTAGTGGACTACTTTGGAGAATGCTGACATCTTCTCGTGATTCTTGAATGCCTATCATTTCCATGATCACATCTTTTGCTATGAGATCTTGATGTTGAAACTTGTCTAACACTAGTTGCTTGCTTGGTGCCAGAGTTCTTGTTGACTTTCTTATGCAACATGTTCAAGCTCTGAAGTATCTCTTCCTGAGCCTTGATAATCCTTTCATTATCAACTCTATAGATCTTCACTTCCCTATGCATGCTTCTCATAGTGAAATGCTCCTAGCTATCTCTTCTTCCATTTGACTCTATCTTAGCATTCCCCATGCTGACATGTAGACCTATGACCTCTTCCTCATGGATGTAAGATCCTAGAGCATATTTCATAACTCCAATCCTCATATAAGAACAAAATTTTCTCTTTGTACCTCTAATTCTGCAATAAATATGCATGTAATAATTACTATTAGAAACACGCATGGCATAAAACATTCCTTCCATTAGAATACATGTTATCTCTTCATCAATTTATGG
Organism: Picea engelmannii; assembly: GCA_009831015.1. Classification (NCBI taxonomy): domain Eukaryota; kingdom Viridiplantae; phylum Streptophyta; class Pinopsida; order Pinales; family Pinaceae; genus Picea; species Picea engelmannii. The sequence continues at coordinate 49,535 of ML781606.1, read as the reverse complement.
AGTACATAATTCACCAAATCAAAATTCCGATTCCTTAGATGTATTCCTCTCTAAAACAACTTTCCAATCGCTGTACTCATGCCTCAATTTGAGTTCTGAGCGAAAAGTTACAACATCTATATGATGCAATTTACACTCTTTTACTGCTACAAAAATATCTTTATTAATTTTTAGAAGATTTTATTGCCCCAATCAAAATTCTAGGTGGACAGATGTCTTCTACTCCTCAATACCTTTCCAACAACTATTCATTTGCTCAAATCCAAGCTTAAAGTTATGGTCCAAAGATGTTTAGGTTGTTTTACCAAATTTATCCCTTCATGCTACAAGAACCTTGTTTCTCTTCTTGCGCATTTTCAGGTACCCATGACCAAAATATGACTTCACCTATGGATTATATGGGTCATAACCTTTCCATCGACTGCTTTTGTGCCCCAAACTGACTTCTGAGCATGGATTTATTCCCCTGGAAGTAAAAATGGCACCAAAATTTTACCCTCACTATTTTGGATACTCCAAAACATCGCTTAGGGCTTAAAAAATGCCCCACAAATTAATTACCTTCAAAAACACAAAATTTTCACATAAAACTGACTATTTTACTATTGTAACAACCTTTAAATCTGAACCATTTCTCTTAAATAAAGAGAAAAAACTACCGTTGATCTGAATCTATCGACCATTGATGATTGACAGTTTCCTTTGGATGCGAGTAATTTTTTCCTCAATATGCAGACGCGACCATTGGCCTAACTCCCCCACGACCGAGTTGCACCCAACTCTAAATCGACCAATTCGACTATCCACTTTCAGTGATATTCATTGGAAAATGGAACTCACTGATTCGAATGATTCCCGATCATTGGCCCATCGATGATCGACAATCCCAGACAATTTTCAAAAACACTTCCTCAAATTGGCCGATTTGACCATCGACCATCGAACACTTATGTTGGTTGACGTGGCAACTACTGACATGGTATTACACATGGATGATGATGTGGAATGAAACATGGATGATGAAGTAACATGACATGTGGATGATGATGTGGCATGAAACATGGATAATGATGTCATCATCCTATTCCTTTCATCAACCATCGACCAACTCTCTTGGATGACCCAAACACCTCATCGAATCGGTCAACGCGTGACCATCGACGCATCGGCCATCAATGAATTCTCTTGCTTAATTCAAAACACTTCTCTGAGTCAACCGACACCCGACCACTTACCCATTGACCATCGATGATTGAAAATGCTTCGGTGGATTCGACCAACCCCTAACCATCGATTGTTAGAGATTTATTATGGTTGAACCAAACTCTTCTCCCTTTCGACGAACATGACCATCGTCTATCGACGATTTCTCTTAGTGAACTTTAACACTTAGCGAAATTTCAACTTTTTTCTGATTAATATAGACCATCGATATCATCTGTTTCACGACCCCCAAAACAAATCTTGGTCGTTGATTGCATCAAATTTGTCCAGCTCTGTCGATGCATGTCCATCAACCATCGACCATTGATGTTTTCTCTTGGTGAATTTCCAACACTTCTCTGAAATCACCGATCTAACCATTGGTCATCGGTGGATTCTGCTGTCGAACCTCACACTTAGAAAATTTTGATCACAATCTAGGTGAATCTAGACCATTGATGTCCTTCAACTTCAAAATGCCAATATTGAATCCCAACCATTGATTTGATCAAGCTTCCCAATGACCAAAACTTTACGAATTTTAAATTTATTTAAGTGAATTTTGACCGTCGATCTTGATATCAAAAGAGATCTCGACCGTCGATTCACCAAACTGCCTGCAACTCTACAGACGACCATTAAAACTTGAATTTCGACCATTTTAGGTCGAATTTTGATCTACAACTTTAGCGCTTGGCTCCATGGAGCCTCTTAAACAGTTTAGAGTTGTTTAAACGTGATTTTCAGTCATGAAATTGGGGATTCCTCTCTGTCCTTCTCTGTTTTTCCCCAACCCATCAAAAACCAAATACACAACAACAAATTTCACTAATTTTCTCTGGTTCGAGCCCATCCAAGCCCGATGTTTGAACTAGATACCAAAATGAAATGTCCCCCAACCCAACTGAGGGACATTACGGTGTAGAATACACATAAAAATGAAATTTACATCTAACTAAATAATTCATTTACAATTAACTCATTTCTTGTAGCTTACAACTACGAATTAAAACAATTTAGATACTGTCTATCACCATAAAATAGATGCATCTACAAAATACCAAAATACCATGAATGTAGCTTAATCATTCACACAACAACATATAAATCATTCCTAAATACACATAGTTCATGCAAAAAAAATAAACTCATGAAATAACACAACAACAAGATAAAACACTTATCTTTAAACTAGAGTTGTGCAACCAACTGCTTGGGATAAACGTTTCACCCAACCATAGACTGACTCTTCCAAATATCAATACCCAGTCACCCCCAAGATGAGGATAGTAATTAACAAAAGAGGGTGGTCTCTCACAATCCAATCAAAACTCATAAAAGCCACAACCCATTGATATCTTCCTACAACTCTCTCGATTTTCCACCAGATCTCTCCCTCTTGACCCGCCCAACTCAAGGAATGTACTCCTTCACTGATATCAGTCTCTCAGGTGTCCCATTCATTTATCAGGGTCTCTCTGACACATGTAACCAAAAATATCTCATTTGGGAACTTAGGGACACATGGTGCTAGGAAAACTACCAACAAACCAACATCAAACACTTGATGTTACAGTGCAACTCACACAAGAGTTCACTCTTCAGGGATGAAAACCTGGTTCTTCAATTTCCAGCTCCAAATAGGCTCCAATACACTCCATCTTTCTCTATAATTCGTTCTCCATGGTTGCACCATATCCAAGCTCTCTTTCTTTCTCTCTCCTTCCTTTTCATGCACAAAATTTGACTCTCTAAAACTGCTCTCCCAACCCATACAAATTTCCTCCCTTTTGCTTTCCTTTCTTGAATCACACTCTTCCCCAAGATGATTGTACTAAACCCCCATGTTCCCAATAACTTTGGGATATGACTACTCACACACACCCTCTTACATGTATTCAATTATTGGTTTTTGAAAATTTAAATCATAAATGGGAAGGCTCATATACAAACAACAAATTTAGGAAAATGGGTTGGATTAATATACATGGGTAATTCCCCCTTGGACCCCTCTTGGCCATTATCCTAGACACTCCCCTCTCTTTTGTATTAATTCAATGACCATCTCTTGTCCATGTGCCCTTAGCAATTAACATCACTTTTTCAATATTAATACATAGAAAATACAATTCACATATTAGATTAATTGGTCGTAGCCACACATTATATCTACATAAGGATTGATTAAACTGGGGATTATAATGGGATGTTACATGTCCCAACTGATAAATTTGTTGATACTCAGGGGAAGGTAGCCAAATCATGGGGTATCAGAATCTCATCCCTATCCAAGGATTTTCACATGCTTTGATGTACTTGAAATATATGCATACTCATTTTAGATCCATTGCTGAGGTATGGAAATTGAAGGCTTCCTTTTTCCTTATCTCTATTGTTTCCTGTTCCCATCTTTGTTTGCTTCCCTGCAGAGAATCTTGCATAAAAAAATTGATGTGTTCTATACAGTCATGGATGAATTCTTGTATGTTATTGGCCATGAAGGTTGCATGCTTATGAGATTTAATCCATGCATAACGTGAGATGAGAATGATCTTGGGATTATGAAACTCTCCTCTTACCCACATGTTGCAACCTTAATTATTCTAAGTAATGAACATATCACTCTTCCAATGGGCCTAGTTGCTTAGAAATGATGTGAATGCCCATAACTAGATGTTTCCAAAAAAAGGAGTTAGATTCCATTTTGTAGATTAAGGTTGGTTGTCATTGATGTAAACCCTTCAAGAAAGCCCCGTAGAAAAATTTTTGGGTAATGGACCCAATATTGTTTGATGTAAATATGACTCGATATTGTCTTTTCATGGTTGATAATAAGTAGAAATGGATGAACTCCAAAGTGGTCCCCTTATGGTGAAATCCCTCACAGGAAGACGCGTTGTGGATTGAGTTATCCTAGAAGTATGGTTAGATAACCCATGCTTATTTGTGGAATAATGAGATGAAGGTCAATGAATTTTCATTTAAACTATCCTATATGGATATTGCTTGTCATGCCATTTCTGGTGGTATGTGGAACATCACATAACTCCTTACGGTTAGAGAGTTATGGCCATGAGAAGTTGGAGAACCCAGATTTGGGTAATGGACCCAAGTTTGTTTGATGGATAATGGTATGAGTTTTGATATATTTGTAGGTAATACTATTCTGTCTGGATGGTACATGTCATTCCATTTCTAGTGGTATGTGGAACATCACAAAACTCCTCACGGTTTGAGAGTTATGGCCTTATGAAGTTGGAGGACCCTCTTATGTCATCTAGAAGCCCCAAAAGGTCAAAGTAGTCAAAGTGGTTTAATAGATTTTAGAAGGTAAATAATAAAGTGAATTTATGAGTGTACTATAATTCAAAGTGAATACAAAATAAATCATTTAAATAATAAATTTAATGGAGAAATTAGAAGTGCGTTAACCCTAAAATAAGGAAAGTGGGCAAAGTGATCTAGAAGATGTTTTTAAGGAAGCTACTTGGAGAATATAAATAAGAGGCAAGGCTCTCTCATTTTAGACACACTTGAGCATATTGAATACCTATAGGTGTCTGAGGTAACCAAAGTATATCTAAGCCAAATTTCCAATGGAAGGTGAAGAAAAGAAGGCCGGAATTCAAGGAAGGATAAATTCTTTTGATGATGCTTTCTAAGGTATGTTATTTACAGGTCATCTCACCATTTTTGCAATAATTTTTTTTATAGAATGATTCAGACCGTGAAATTGCTATTCCATTGAAAAAACATATCCAAGAATTTGTGGTAAAAATTCATCTTGTGGGTCGTTGTATTTTTGGAGTTACACTCCGTGGAAAATAGGGTTTTGTGGCTAGTCCTGAAACTAGTAAAAAACAAGTGTTTCGGGTAAAAAAGTCATAACTTCTTCATAACAGATCCAAATTCAGTAAGAAAAAAATGTGTTGGTTAGAGTACAATCTGTAGTATGTTGTGTAGTATTTTCAGATCAATTCAGCAAATATTCCATGCGGGGCACGCTCTATAAGGTCACTCTCTAGAATAAGCCATAATTCAACAAGGTATGCCATTTTTGCTATAACTAATTTTCTGAGGTTCCTGTCTCTGACTGTTGTTATTCTGTTGAGGTTCTTTAGGAAGGACTTTCATTTTTCAATCTTTGGACATGTGTCCAAAATGGTTACATTTGTAACATTCCACTTCAGTGCTCAAAGATTCAAACCTGTTGTAACTTCTTCCCTGTGTTGCAATATGTCTTCTTGAATAACCCCTTTGTGTATGACTCTCAAAGTTTTTACTGTTCCTGTTGTTAGCTCTGAAATTCACAACTTTATGTCCAAAATTATTACATGCATAACATAAACCAAAAAATATAGTTTGATACCTGGGAGTTGAAGATCTTCTGAAAGGAGGTGCTCTTATGAATCCTTCTTCTTCTTGAGGCCTGTCTGTTTGTTGTTTATTCTAAAATCTGAATCTTCTTGGTGGAGGAGTGTCCCTATAATCTTCCTTGTATATATTCCTATCCACTTTGATTGTTTTAGCATAACGTTTTTGATATGTTTATTTCTTTGATTGTTTTAGCATAACTTTTTTGAAGCTTGATCCTTTTTGTGTCTGATTGTATCCAAATCTAGACTTGTCAAGAAGAGACTTTTGACTACTGATAATGTCATCTAGAACTTTTGAGCTATTCTTCATATTTTTATTTTGAATATCCTTTCTTAGTGCGACAATCTCAGCTTCCAAGTTTCCAATGATCCTGTCCTTTTCTTCTAGCTTTTCTTTGAGTGCTTCATCAATTATTTTATCTTCTTCTATTTGAACCTTCAATTTTGTGATCATTTGTTCTAGTTCTCGAGTATCCTTTTTCTTGTCTAGTTCTGCTTGTAGTTTCTTCTTTTCTCTTCTGATAAATTCTATGGCACACATTAATTCTTCTCGATAGTCAACTTCTTCTTCTTCAATTTCTTCTTTGACTTATTCATATTCTTCTAAGTCTTCTTTGTCAAAGTCTTTTACTGCCATGAATATAACTCTTCATGTCTCACTGTCACTGACTTCATCTTCATCTGATGATGAGATGTCTTATTTGGTGCATAAGATTTTCTTGAAAACTTTCTTTGTAGTTCTTTTGCCTTTATATGTGTGTTTTCCTTTTGAGTAACCTTCATCATTTCTCTTTTTCTTATGAGGACATTTGTTAGCAAAATGACCAATACCATCACAATTAAAACAGATTAAAGGAAGCTTACCTCTATACCTCCCATCAGTTCCCTTGTTCAGTCTTTTGACAACGTTGGCCACTTATTCATCATCTTCTGAGACATCATTGCTGCTGCTATATTCTTCTTGTTCATTTTTCTTTTGATTTGATATTTTGGATGCTTTGAAGGCTGCTTCTTTTACATCTGGATTTTCCTGTTCAATTCTCATTTTATATGCTGTGAATATTTCGTGTAGTTCATCCATGCTTATTGAGTTTAGATCCAATCTTTCTTCTAGTGCTGATATATTAGGGTTAAATATCATAGGAAGAGATCTTAGTACCTTTTGAACAATTACAGATTCTTCGATTTCTTCTCCCAATCCTATGATTGCATTCATTGTTTCATCGAATTGTAAGAAGTAGGATACAATATTCTCATCTTCCTTCATTTTTAGTTGTTTGAACTGACCTCTGTAAGTTTGAAGCTTTGCTTCTTTGACTTTTGTATCTCCTTCCTCATAAATATTTTGAATCTTGTCCCAAATATCTTTAGCATATTTACAATGTGCAACTTTGGTGAATACTGTGTCACTGAGACCATTCAAAAGTGCATTTTTGGCTTTGGAATTATTCTCACTGAGTTTCACTACTTTGTCATTTTTTGGTGGAACTGCTGGTGTTGTGTGCCCATCTACAATTGATTTCCAAACTTGAAATCCCTATGCATGTATATATGTCTTCATCCTTATGCTCCAAAAATCATACTTATGTCCATCAAACTGTGGTATTCTATTTTTATACAAGTTGGTACTCTCCATGATCTACCTTTTAGTGGTTAAACTGATTTTTAAAGGAACCTCACTCTGATACCAATGAACCTGAACCATGCATCAACCATGCATCAACCTGTAATCAACCTGTACCATAAACAAGTGCATCAACCATGCACCAACATGTACCATAAACAAGTGCATCAATGATGCACCAACCTGTACCAAACAATTTGTAATAAACCTGTACCATAAACAAGTGCAACCAACCATGTTCCAAGTATGTACCAATCATGTTTTAGCTACTCATAAAGTATGACTCATCAATATGTACCAACATCATCAACTGTACACCTCATGTATGTGCCAACTCATCAACTATTTGTCTCAACCATGTACCCAACTTGTACCTCAACCAAAATCCCTCATCAATTTCATCATACAAATATGATTTATAACTCTATAATAGACCTGGTGTATATGATCACATACCTGCAAACCTTCCTTAACTTTAAACAACAAGAGACTAACATTTACATCAAACTTTTCTTTAGTCTCACATGACTAGTTTTGGATTAGTCAAAAACCCTAACTTGAAATAATCATAACTTTGTACCTGTAATGAATAAACATATAAAACTTATACACAATGTTATTCATTGTGTTTTATGAAATTCATCCAGGTGTCACTACTTGGAACCTCTCAGAAAATTAGTTATAGAAAAAATAACATACCTTGTTGAATTCTGGATTATTCTAGAGAGCGACCTTGTAGAGCGTGCCCCACACGAAATATTTGTTGAATCGATATGAAACTATTCAAAAGAATGATAAAGGATGTAATATAACCAACACATTTTGTCTTACTGAATTTGTATATATTATGAATAAATTATGACTTTTTTACCCGAAACACCTGTTTTTGACTAGTTTCAGGACTAGCCACAAACCCTATTTTCCACGAAGTGTAACTCCAAAAATAAAATGACCCACAAGCTGAATGTTTTACCACAGATACTTGAATATGTTTCCTCAATTCATAGCAATTTCATGGTCTTCATCATCCTAGAAAAAAAATTATTGCAAAAATGGTGAGATGACCTATAAATAACATACCTTAGAAAGCATCATCAAAAGAATTTATCCTTCCTTGAATTCCGGCCTTCTTTTCTTCACCTTCCCTTAGAAATTCAGCTTAGATATCCTTTGGTTACCTCATACACCTATATGTATTCAATATTTTGAAGTGTGTCTAAAATGAGAGCCTTTCCTCTTATTTATACTATCCAAGTAGCTTCCTTAAAAACATCTTCTATGTCACTTTGCCCACTTTCCTTATTTTAGGGTTAACCCACTTCTAATTTCTCAATTAAATTTATTATTTAAATGATTTATTTTGTATTCAATTTGAATTATAGTACATTCATCAATTCACTTTATTGTTTACCTTCTAAAATCTCTTAAACCACTTTGACTACTTTGACCTTTTGGGGATTCTAGATGACATAAGAGGGTCCTCCAACTTCGTAAGGCCATAACTCTCGAACTGTGAGGAGTTATGTGACATTCCACATACCACCAGAAATGGAATGACATGTACACTCCATATAGAATAGTATTACCTGTAAATATATCAAAACTCATACCATTATCGATCAAACAAACTTGGGTCCATTACCCAAACCTGAGTTCTCCAACTTCTCATGGCCATAGCTCTCTAATCGTGAGGAGTTATGTGACGTTCCACATACCACTGGAAATGGCATGAAAAGAACTATCCATATAGAATATTTTCAATGAAAAATTCACTAACCATCATCTCATTATTCCACAAATAAGCATGGTTTCTCTAACCATACTTCTAGGATAACTCAATCCACAAAGCATCTTCCCTTGAGGGATTTCACCATAAGGGGACCAATTTGGAGTTCATCCATTTCTACTTATTATCAACCATGAAAAGACAATAACGAGTCATATTTACATCAAACAATCTTGGGTCCATTACCCAACCTTTTTGCTACGGGGATTTCTTCAAGGGTTGACATCAATGACAACCAACCTTAATCAACAATCTCCCCCTTTGGCATTGATGGCAACACTCTGATGCAATACTAAAATTATATCACTCATGCTCCCCCTGGAACCATGCCTCTGTCCTTTGCATCTGATAAATATTCTTCCCCTGGAACCATGCCTCTGTCCTCTACATCTAATAAATCTCTCCCCCTGGAAATTGGTCGCTACAACTGCAAGAACTTCAAGCAACATATATGTGTTAAGTGAAATTGGAAATGAAAAGTGTTGTCTAGGAAATGAGGATGAAAGTTGGCTATGGAATAGAAGAATGGGGCACATACATTTTGATAACCTTGTCAAAGTCAACAAAAGAGAAGTAGTTAGAGAAATTCCCCAGATCACGAAACCAACCAACACTTTATGCAAGCATTGTCAATAAGGAAAGAAAACAAAGACCAGGTTTAAATCAAAGGAATATTCAATGACAAGACCACTGGAAATTGTGCATATTGATCTAGTTGGACCAACTAAAACAAAGGGCTTAAAAGGTGAGAAATACTTCATTTTATTAGTTGATTATTATGCAAGAATGACTACAGTTTGATTTCTCAAGAATAAATCAGAAGCTCTTGAAAAATTCAAGATCTACAAGGAAATGGTTGAAAATGAAATGGATTCAAAAATCAAATGCTTGAGATCTGATGATGGAGGAGAGTTCATATCAGAGGAATTTATGGACTACTGCATCAATCATGGAATAAAAAGGCAATTCCCCATTGCTAGGACACCTCAACAGAATGGAGTTGTTGAAAGAAAGAACATGACAATATAGGAAATGGCTCGAACAATGTTAATGGATTCGAAATTGAAATATATTTTTTGGACATAGGCAGTGCATACAATAGTTCAAATTCAAAATAGAGTAATTCTCATAAACAACACTGACAAAACTCCTTACGAACTATGGAAAGGAAGACCAACAAATGTAAAGCACTTCATAGTTTTTGGAAGAAAATGCTATATCAAAAGAGAAGATGGCAGAATGGGAAAGTTTGAATCTTATGTGGACAAAGGAGTACTTGTTGGTTACTCAAGTAAAAGGAAAGAATACGAGTGTTACAATCTAAGATTGAACAAAGTTGTGGAAAGAATCAACGTAACAATTGATGAAACAGACAGACCAAAATCAAAGGAAGAAAATGAATCAATGAAACGACCCTTAGAAGAAGAAGCAGAAGATGAAAAAGAAGTAGAAGAGGAAGATGAAGAGAATCTGACATAAGAAGAAGAGCAAGTTCAACAAGTGTCTCCAAAGACACCCAGTAAAAACGAGTACATAAGAATCATCCTTCAGATCATATTATCGGAAACAAAGATGTAGGAGTTGAGACTAGAAGAAGAATCCGTTCACCAGAACAAACACACCTAGCACTCTTATCTACAATTGAACCAAACTGTTTTGAAGAAGCCAGGAAGGTTAAATATTGGAATTAGGCCATGGATGAAGAATTGGATCAAATATCGAAAAATGACACTTTGGAACGGGTTCCAAGACCAAATAATATGAATGTAATTCTTCAAGACATATAAGAAAAAACATTTCGTGGTTTACTCCCGATTTGGGTTTTGACGTAAAACACTGGTGTATTGTGTATGTGTGTGATTGTTCATTTCTTATTGCTCATTATTGAATATAATAATTCTACATTGATATAAAACTTGGATTATTTGAAGAAAAGGGATTATAATTATGCTATTACTGATTCACCCCCCCCTCTCAGTAATCCAACACATTCTAGCTCAAAATCCAGGAGGATGTTCTGTTGATAAAGTTCACACAACAAGTTTTTATCTTCTTTGTTGCTCTTGTAATATACATGCAAGAAGGTCTTTGGGGAGGGAACATTATAGGGTTTGCATGCTTCCACTACTCTAAAATGGAACATAAGTTATCTCTCATTCATGAATACTGAATAAAATGGAGAGGGTGCTCTACAAGTGAGGATGGATCCCAAGAGGAAGCTCATCTGCCCTTTCTCTTCCTACAAGAGTCTCACTTGGGCTTGTAGCTCAAAGGCCTTCTTGGTATATTTCTTCCATTTATCCCATACATTAATGAATTCCCAATTGCTTGGCCCATATTTTCCTAAGGTTTTAGACAACCTGTCTGCATTCTTCCAGGGGGACCATTCCTTTTTCATAAGTATTAGCCAATATTTTCCATTTATCCAATTGGTCTCTTAGCCAGAAGTCACCCTCAATGTATGTTTGGAATCCAACATCTTCCATAAGGATTCATGTCTGGGTTTCTTCATTGACCTTCTGAGGAGGAATTACCTCTTCTGTCTGATCTCCATGGTCCTCAGTCAAAGCTACCTAATTTTTAGTTTCAACGTTCACTTGGTCAAGAGGCAAGACCTATTCTATTTTCTTTTCTTGGTCCTCCATCAAGGTTGTTTCAGTTTGAGTCCCATCATCCACTCATTCTAGTAGCATCATTGTTCTCCCAGTATCCCTTGTTTCTCTGATCGATGAACTAAATTCTTCTCTAAGATTCTCATAGACTTGGTGTATGAGTCCAACCACTTGGGAAAGACAATCTAGCTCTAACTATTCCTTTTGTAGTTCAACCCTCAATGTCCTCACTTCCTTTTTCAATATTTCATCATTTTTCCTTAAATTGAGGTTTTGTTGTGTAAGGATATAAATAATGGCCTAAAGATGTTACCTAGAATATGTTGGTGCCTCTTATGCTTGAGAGTGCTCCTTTTATGTGCTACACAATTCCCTTCTTTTACATTCTTCGTTTTCCCTTATGTTGCATAATTCTTGTCCTCTCCTCATGTTGTAGAAAAATACTTGTTATCGCCTTGTGTTATAGTAGAGTTTGTGTTTTCTCTTGTTGGTTCTTGTTTTTTTAGTAGGGGTTCTTTTTCAACTAGTTCTATTCCTCCTGTTGGTTCTTGTGTTTTAGTAGGGGGCTCTTCCCTTGTTGGTTTTGGTGTGGAAGCATGTGCTTCTTTATCTTTGTCTCCTATGGATCCCACTTTTCCTATTGGTTCTTGTGTGTCAACATGGATGTCTATTTCCTTCATTGGTTCTTCTTCTCCTACTGGTTCTTGTGTGTTAGTAGGTATGCTCAATTTAGATGAGGAGCATGTCTTCCTCTTCCTTGGAACATGAACCTTAGGCATCATTTTGGTTATTCTCTTCCATATGTGTCGGGCCTTCCTCTTGGGGAGTGTGCTATGTTTATGTAAATTCTAACCTTGTACAATATCTACTGCAAACTGATATTCAAAAAAGAACAGAAAAGATACAATGGAAAATACAAACATTACACAGAGATTTTTCACCTGGAAACCCAAACTGGGAAAACCAACATATATTATATTCATACATTGTGTTACATTGTTTACAATACAATATACATATAGGAGCCAGCGACATCCAAAACCCTAACCCAATGACCTGGATTAGTCCAAAACCCTAATTCCTTAACCGAAAATAGAAAACCATCGACAAAAAACCATGTGCCGAAAAACCACCTAATATCATGTGGTCCTGGAAATATGTCGTCCCGATAATATGTCATCCCAGAAATATGTCGTCCTGGAAATATGTCGTCCCGGAAATATGTTGTCCTCTCTGTTCTTATCTGTTTTTCCCCAACCCATTACAAACAAAATACGCAACAATGAATTTCACTAATTTTCTCTGGTTCGAGCCCATCCAAGCCCAGTGTTTGAACTAGATACCCTAATGTAATGTACCCCAACCCAACCGAGGGACATTACAGTGTAGAATAGACATAAAAATGAAATTTACATCTAACTAAATAATTCTTTTAGAATGAACTCATTTCTTGTAGAATACAACTATGAATTAAAACAATTTAGATATTGTCTATAACCATAAAATAGATGCATCTACAAAATACCAAAATAACATGAATGTAGCTTAATAATTCACACAACAACACATAAATCATTCCTAAATACACATAGTTGATGCACAACAAATAAACTAATGAAATAACACAACAACAAGATAAAACACTTATCTTTAAACTAGAGTTGTGCAACCAACTGCTTGGGACAAACGTTCCACCCAACCATAGACTGACTATTCGAAATATCAATACCCAGTCACCCCCAAGTTGAGGCTAGTAATACATAAAAGAGGGTGGTCTCTCACAGTCCACTCACAACTCATAAAACTCACAAACCATTGATATCTTCCTACAACTATCTCGATTTTCCACCAACTCTCTTCCTCTTGACCCGCCCAACCCAAGGAATGTACTCCTTCACTGATCTTAGTCCCTCAGGTGTCCCATTCATTTATCAGGGTCTCTTTGACACATGTAACCAAAAATATCTCATTTGGGAACTCAGGGGCACATGGTGCTAGGAAAAATACCAACAAACCAACATCAAACACTTGATGTTACAATGCAACTCACACAAGAGTTCACTCTTAAGGGCTAAAAACCTGATTCTTCAATTTCCAGCTCCAAATAGGCTCCAATATGATCCATATTTCTCTAGAATTCACCCTCCATGGTTGCACCATCTCCAAGCTCTCTTTATTGCTCTCTCATTCCTCCTCATGCACAAAATTTGACTCTCTAAAACTGCTCTCCCAACCCATACGAATTTCCTCCCTTTTGCTTTCCTTTCTTGAATCACACTCTGCCCCAAGATGATTGTACTAAAACCCCATGTTCACAATAAATTTGGGATATGACTACTCACACCCACCCTCTTACATGTATTCAATGATTGGTTTTCAAAACATTCAATCATAAATGGGAAGGCTCATATACTAACAACAAATTTAGGAAAATGGGTTGGATTAATATACATGGGTAATTCCCCCTTGAACCCCTCTTGGCCATTATACTAGACACTCCCCTCTCTTTTGTATTAATTCAATGACCATCTCTTTTCCATGTCCCCTTAGCAATTAAAATCACATTTTCATTATTAAAACATAGAAAATACAATTCGCATATTAGATTACTTGGTCATAGCCACACATTATATCTACATAAGCATTAACTAAACTGGGGATTATAGTGGGGATGGTACTTGTCCCAACTGATAATTTTGTTGATACTGAGGGGAAGGTAGCCAAATCACGGGGTATCAGAATCTCATCCCTATCCAAAGATTTCCACATGCCTTGATGTACTTGAAATATATGCATACTCATTTCAGAGCCATTGATAAATTATGGAAATTGAAGGCTTCATTTTCCCTTATCTCTATTGTTTCTTGTTCCCATATTTGTTTACTTCCCTACAGAGAGTCTCGCATAAAAAATTTGATCTGTTCTACACAATCATGGATGAATTCTTGTATGTTATTGGCCATGAAGGTTGCATTATTATGAGATTTGACCCATGCATAATGTGAGATCAAAATGATCTTGGGATTATGAAACTGTTCTCTTACCCAGAGGTTGCAACCATAATGTTTCTAAGTAACTAACATATCACTCTTCCACTGGGTCTGGTTGTTAAGAAATGATGTGAATGCCCATAGCTAGATGTTTCCAGAAAAAGGAGTTGGATTCCATTCTAGCTCAAAATCCAGGAGGATTTTATGTTGATAAATTTCACACAACAAGTTTTTATCTTCTTTGTTGCTCTTGTAATATACATGCAAGAAGGTCTTTGGGGAGGGAACCTTATAGGGTTTGCATGCTTCCACTACTCTAAAATGGAACATAAATTATCTCTCATTCAGAAATATTGAATAAAATGGAGAGGGTGCTCTACAAGTGAGGATGGATCCCAAGAGGAAGCTCATCTTCCCTTTATCTTCCTACAAGAATCTCACTTGGGCGTGTATCTCAAAGGCCTTCTTGGTATCTTTCTTCCATTGTTCCCATACATTAATGAATTCCCAATTGCTTGGCCCATATTTTCCTAAGGTTGTAGACATCTTGTCTGCATTCTTCTAGGGGGACCATTCTTTTTTCATAAGTATTAGCCAATATTTTCCATTTATCCAATTGGTCTCTTAGCCATAAGTCACCCTCGATGTATGTTTGGAATCCAACATCTTTGATAAGGATTCTTGTTTGGGTTTCTTCATTGACCTTCTCAGGAGGAATTACCTCTTCTGTTTGATCTCCATGGTCCTTATTCAAAGCTACCTAAGTTTTAGTTTCAATGTTCACTTGCTCAAGAGGAAATACCTATTCTATTTTGTTTTCTTGGTCCTCCATCAAGGTTGGTTCAGTTTGAGTCCCATCATCCACTCATTCTAGTAGCATCATTGTTCTCCCAATATCCCTTATTTCTGTGATCGATGAACTAAATGCTTCTCCAATATTCTCATAGACTTGGTGTATGAGTCCAACCACTTGGGAAAGACAATTGAGCCCTAACTATTCCTTTTGTAGTTCAACCCTCAATGTTCTCACTTCCTTTTCCAATATTTCATCATTTTTCCTTAAATTGAGGTTTTGTTGTGTAAGGATAGAAATAATGGCCTAAAGATGTTACCTAGAATATGTTGGTGCCTCTTACGCTTGAGAGTCCTCCTCTTAGGTTCTACAACATTACCTTCTTTTACATTCTTCGTTGGCCCTTGTGTTGGATAATTCTTGTCCTCTCCTCGTGTTGCAGAAAAATATTTGTTATGGCCTTGTGTTATAGTAGAGTTTGTGTTTTCTCCTGTTGGTTCTTGTTTTTTAGTAGGGGGTTGTTCTTCAATTGGTTCTATTCCTCCTATTGGTTATTTTGTTTCAGTAGGGGGTTCTTCCCTTGCTAGTTCTAGTGTGGAAGCATGTGCTTATTTATCTTTGTCTCTTGTGGATCCCACTTCTCCTATTGGTTCTTGTGTGTCAACAAGGATGTGTATTTCCTTCATTGGTTCTTCTTCTCCTACTAGTTCTTATGTGTTAGTAGGTATGTTCATTTTAAACGAGGAGCATGTCTTCCTCTAGCTTGGAACATGAACCTTAAAGTATCATTTTGGTTATTCTCTTCCATATGGGTCAGGCCTTCCTCTTGGGGAGTGTGATACCTTTAATGATATCAATTTCATGGTCATGGGAGGATTTCTAGTGTTTTTCCTCCCCCTCTGAATGTTGTCATGGACATGTTCCATGTGCTGTAAACTCTTGCATTTCTTCCTTTGGTATTGTAGGTTTCTTTGTAACTGGAGGAGGGAGACCCACAAAATATTCCCATGGACGATTTTCTTGATCCAATGTGTGTTTTACGAGGAGCTTAATAAGTTGATATTTTGATGTAACTACATAAGATATTATTTTGTATTTGTATTTGTAAAAGCTTGAGAAGGTTATTTTAATATTATTTTATAAATTAGATCAAAATCAATTATTATTTTATTGTTATCCTTATTGTAAAATTCAAAACAACCCCTCTTTGGTTTGCGTATTTTTAGGAGTCAATTATGTGTATAAATAGAGGTCGATTTCCTCTCATTTGTACACACACACAACTCACCTTCTCTTGTGTATTTGGAGCATAGAAAGGAAGGTATAGCGTAGGAGGTCTTGGTTTCTTGGTCTTGGACTATTTTTGGAGAGATGTAATGTGACATTGTACTGGTTGAAGGAATCTATACTGAAGAATTGGTTGAGGGGTTTTCTCCTCCACGAGGGTTTCCCAGGATATATCTTGTGTTCTGTGATTGTTTATATTTCAGCGATCCTATTACATGCAATTATTAATGAATGTTAAAGAATATCATTGTAACTTCTAAAATTCTAACATAATAAGGATGTGCTGAGAGAGGAAATCACATGGCCGTTTATCCCTCTATACATGGTGAGCCATCTTGTTTAAAAATTTTAAAAGGAAAAAAAGGAATGTTAACCAACCTTTGGCACCACAAGTGGTTCAACATATTCAGGTGATACCAGAATATTATTTCATAGCGCCCCTCACATATGAAATATTTCTGGATATGGTAAGCAACCTTTTCCCAGAGCGGGGTTAGGGAGTTTCTTGAAAACCCATTCCCTTTGTTAGTCAATTCTTCTCCATCAGGCAAGAATTATTCCTTCACGATGGGCAATGCTAATTTTGGGTAAAACCATCATTCTTCATCCTGTCACAACCTTGTTATTGTTGAACTTTTTGCTTCATCCACCATAATTAGCAACCCTCAAACTTGAACCCTGTCATCCTACATACAAAGTGTGAATTCTAAAGCAATGTCTTCATCGAATCCCTATAATATTTCGATGTATATTGTCCATCCTACAGCCTCAAAAATCCTCCATACTTCATCATCAACTTAGAGAAATCCCACATCTAGCTCATGGTGAATGATAGAACCACCCATGGATTTCCAAAATAATTTTTCTATTAGAGTTCATGAATTTCACTGGTAGGTTGTATAAGTATTGAGTTGTTATGGTGGGGGAAATAATATAAGTTCCTCCTTCACCACCTTTTGAAAATGGAAAGTTGGTGAAGGAAGCAAAATTTCAAGGAATAATTATTGTGGCTTGTCATTGAGTGGGCATGACAATGGTGAGGTGGTAGGGCTATACGATTTCCTATCATGGGATTGGTGGTTAGACAAGTTGACCACATGCATTTTAAAAGTCATTATTTTGTAGTGATGGTAATTCGTGGGAAATTATTTATGGTGCATGAATGGGTGTTTAGATCGTTCAACTCAACTCATTGTCAATTAAATGATGTGAAATGTGTAAAATAGGGGCACGTACCTTTTCATTTCTTACATCATGTATCGTATATCTTGTTCACATGAGTTGGAATCCTCTCACGAGGTGGCTTGTTGCACTGACAACTCATGTTGTGTCCTTGGTGGCTGCACTAATGATTAATCACTTGGTACTGTGTTCTTCGTAAAGAGTACCACCACATCACCAAGTGTCACTATGTAGGGAGATGTTGCAACATCATAAGCATTTAGGGTGTTGTAGTATCTGATCCCCTTCTTAAATATTCTATAGGTGTTATAACATCATGATGTGTTGCAACAACTAGATTTCTGTGTTAGTATTGATCATGTGTTGTAGCATCAATATGTATACTCGAAATTCATTTACCTTTATCGTTAAATTTTCATCCTTCGACAGAGTACCACCACATCACTAAGTGTCACTATATATGGATTGGTTTCTCCAAGTGTCACTATGTAGGGAGTTTTTGCAGCATCATAAGTGTCTGGAGTGTTGTAGCAGTCAAACCCTTTCTTAAATATTGTTTGGTGTTTCAACATCACGATGTGTTGCAACAAATAGATTAATGTGTTAGTATTGATCGTGTGTTGTAACATTGGGATTTCTACTTGAAATGAATTTACCTTCATCGATAAATTTTATACCTTCGACAGAGTACCACTAGGTCACCAAGTGTCATGATGTAGGGAGATGTTACAATATATTATGCATCTGGGGTGTTGCAACAAACAATCCCTTTCTTAAATATTCTCTGAGTGTTGCAACATTACGATGTGTTGCATCAAATAGATTTCTTTGTTAGTATTGATTGTATGTTGTAACATTGGGATTTCTACTTGAAATGCATTTACCTTCATCGATAAAGTTTCTACCTTCGACAGAGTATGACTAGGTCACCAAGTGTCACTATGTAGGAAGATGTTACAATATCTTATGCATCTGGGGAGTTGCAAGAAACAATCCCTTTATTAAATATTATCTGAGTGTTGCAACATCGTGATGTGTTGCAACGATTGTATTTCTACGTCAGTATTGATTGTGTGTTGCAACATCAAAATGTCTAATTTAAATGCATTTACCTTCATTGGTAAATTGTCTACCCTCGACAAATTACTGGAACGTTGCCAAGTGTCATTATGTAGGGATATTTTGCAGCATCATAAACATCTAGGGTGTTTTAGTAGTCTGTCCCTTTCTTAAATATTCTCTGGGTGTTGTAGCATCTCGATGTGTTGCAACAATTGGATTTCTACGTCAGTATTGATCGTGTGTTGTAGCATTGGGATGTCTACTTGAAATGCATTTACCTTTGTCGGTAAATTTTCTACCTTTGACAAAGTATCACCACATCACCAAGTGTCACTATGTAGGGAGATGTTGCAACATTTTAAGAATATGGGATGTTGCAGTAGTCGGTCCCTTTCTTAAATATTCTTTGGGTGTTACAACCGAGATTATTAATGTTTTTTTAATTAATGAAAATTGTGTTGAAACTTTGAAGAACTTCTAGGAGTTTGTCGATAGGACGATTAGGTGTTCGTTGATAGTAATACTAGACATTCGTAAACAATACAACAAGTACGTCAGTTCCTTGTCGCTCTTGCTAGGGTGGAAGTACATCCATTTTTGTTTTAGTGTACGATGAGCCTACAAAAAATCTATGACGAAGCATATTTCACTAGTACATTTGGGTCAAATTCCAACGATGCGTTCGATGCAATAACCACTTTATATTTTTGGGAGAATGACAAACAACAAACCCCCTCAAATTTTGTTTCACATGACGTCGGTTTTTTGACGCCATAGATATTGTCTCTTTTGCAACGTTTCATGAGGACACGTGTCATCTTAGATTTGACTGTACAAACCCCATATAGCTGCCGCTACAATGACGCCATAGACATAGAAATTCCGACATCCCATTTCGTCAGTCTCCACTATGTGGAAGCCATGGGAGAGATGTTATGGATGTCGTAATATCGACGTATGGTAACGTCTCTCAACCGATGTTAAGCTATATATCAATGACATGGATGCCATGGGGAGATCCATTATGGATGTTGTAATACCGACATAGGGTAATGTCTCTCAACCAAATTTAAGCTATATATCAATGACGTGGATGCCATGGGGAGTGAGGTTATGGAATTTGTAATATGGACATATGGTAACTTCTCTCAACCAACGTTAAGCTATATATCAACGATGTGTATTCCATGGGAGTGATGTTATGTACGTCGTAATACCGACGTATGGTAACGTCACTCAACTGACATTAAGCTATATATCAATGACATGTATGCCACAAGAGAGAAGTTATGGACGTTGTAATAGCAACGACCTGTAGATATTTAAAAAATAATGTCAATTTATTTTTCCTTTTTTGATATTTTTAAATTTTGCAACTAGAAAATGTTAATCTTTAATTTTAGCCTATTCATCTATAAAATATTTAGTAGATCCTCTAAGTTATATATATCTACTACTAAAGTGCATATTTAGTACAGTGTTTTGAGGTGTCGCACTCAAACTTGATGGTGAGATATTTTAAAGCACTTCCATGTTTTGTGATATGGGGATTGTGGGTAACCAAAAATTAAATGATTTTCGAAGACAAGTCCTTGGAAGATTCTATTGTGGTGCAAAAAATTCAAATCCTCTTTAAAGAATGTAGAAAAATCACAAAGAGAGCATCTCACATATTTATTAAGGAGCCTACAATTAATCAATATTATGCATAGGGTTTCTTCGATGGGGCTTGTCAAGGAACCCCAGGTTCATGTTGAGCAAGTGCCATATTATATCTCAACCAACACCATTACTTATTACTACAATATGGAGTGGGAATATAAACAAATAACAACCGACAACTGACCACCGACCCATTGACCATTGACGATTGAAAATGCTTCGGTGGATTCGACCAACCCCCGACCATCGGTCGTCAGAGATTTCTTATAGCTGAACCAAAATCTTCTCCCTTTCAACTGACATGACCATCATCCATCGACGATTTCTCTTGGTGAACTTTAACACTTAGAAAAATTTCAACTTTTCTCTGATTGATCTAGACAATTGATATCATTTGTTTTACAACCCCCAAAACGAATATTGGTCATTGATTGCATCAACTTCATCCAAATTTGTCGATGCATGTCCATCGACCATCAATGTTTTCTCTTGGTGAATTTCCAACACTTCTCTAAACTCACTGATCTAACCATTGGTCGTTGGTGGATTCTGTTGTTGAACCTTACACTTAGAAAATTTTGATCACAATCTAGGTGAATCTAGACCGTCGATGTCCTTCAAATTCCAAATGCCAAAATTGAATCCCAACCATTGATTTGATCAAGCTACCCAACGGCTGAAACTTTGTGAATTTTAAATTTATTTAAGTGAATTTCGACTGTCAATCTTGATATCAAAAGATATCTCGACCGTCAATTTACCAAACTGCCTGCAACTCTACATGTGACCATTAAAACTTGAATTTAGACCATTTTAGGTCGAATTTTGATCTACAACTTTACTATTTGGCTCCATGGAACCTCCTAAATAGTTCAGAGTTTTTTAAACGTGGTTTTCACTCATGAAATTGGGGATTCCTCTCTGTTCTTCTATGTTTTCCCCCAACCCATCATGAGCAAAATACGCAACAACAAATTTCACTATTTTTCTCTGGTTCGAGCCCATCCAATCCCGATGTTTGAACTTGATACCATAATGTAATGTCCCCCAACCCAGCCGAGGGATATTATGGTGTAGAATACACATAAAAATGAAATTTACATCTAACTAAATAATTCTTTTACAATTAACTCATTTCTTGTAGCTTACAACTATGAATTAAAACAATTTAGATATTGTCTATAACCATAAAATAGATGCATCTACAAAATACCAAAATAACGTGAATGTAGCTTAATCATTCACACAACAACATATAAATCATTGCTAAATACACATAGTTCATGCACAACAAATAAACTCATGAAATAACACAACAAGATAAAACACTTATCTTTAAACTAGAGTTGTGCAACTAACTGCTTGGGACGAACGTTCCACCCAACCATAGAATGATTGTTCCAAATATCAATACCCAGTCACCCCCAAGATGAGGCTAGTAATCCACAAAAGAGGGCGGTCTCTCACAGTCCACTCACAACTCATAAAACTCACAACCCATTGATATCTTCCTACAACTATCTTGATTTTGCACTAGCTCTCTTCCTCTTGACCCGCCCAACCCAAGGAATGTACTCCTTCACTGATATTAGTCCCTCAGGTGTCCCATTCATTTATTAGGTCTCTCTGACACATGTAACCAAAAATGTTTGATATGGGAACTCAGGGGCACATGGTTCTAGGAAAACTACCAACAAACCAACATCAAACACTTGATGTTACAGTGAAACTCACACAAGAGTTCACTCTTCAGGGCTAAAAACTTGGTTCTTCAATTTCTAGTTCCAAATAGGCTCCAATATGCTCCAAATTTCTGTAGAATTCTCCCTCCATGGTTGCACCATATCCAATCTCTCTTTGTTGCTCTCTCCTTCCTCCTCATGCAAAATATTTGACTCTCTAAAAATGCTCTCCTAACCCATACAAATTTCCTCCCTTTTGCTTGCCTTTCTTGAATCACACTCTTCCCTAAGCTGATTGTAGTAAACCCCCATGTTCCCAATAACTTTGGGATATGACTAATCACACACACCCTCTTACATGTATTCAATGATTAATTTTGGAAACATTCAATCATAAATGGGAAGGGTCATATACAAACAACAAATTTAGGAAAATGGGTTGGATTAATATACATGGGTAATTCCCCCTTGGACCCCTTCTTGGCCATTATCCTAGACACTCCCCTCTCTTTTGTATTAATTCAATGACCATATCTTGTCCATGTCCCCTTATCAATTAGCATCACATTTTCATTATTAAAACATAGAAAATACAATTCGCATATTAGATTACTTGGTCATAGCCACACATTATATCTACATAAGCATTAATTAAACTGGGGATTATAGTGGGGATGTTACATGTCCCAACTGATAATGTTGTTGATACTCAGGGGAAGGTAGCCAAATCATGGGGTATCGGAATCTCATCCCTATCCAACGATTTCCACATGCCTTGATGTACTTGAAATATATGCATACTCATTTCAGAGCCATTGCTAAATTATGGAAATTGAAGGCTTCCTTTTTCCTTATCTCTATTGTTTCCTATTCCCATCTTTGTTTGCTTCCCTGCAGAGAATCTTGCATAAAAAAATTGATGTTTTCTACACAGTCATGGATGAATTCTTGTATGTTATTGGCCATGAAGTCTGCATACTTATAAGATTTAACCCATTCATAATGTGAGATGAGAATGATCTTGGGATTATGAAACTCTCCTCTTACCCAGAGGTTGCAACCTTAATTATTCTAAGTAACGAACATATCACTCTTCCACTGGGCTTGGTTACTCAGAAATGATGTGAATGCCCATAACTAGATGTTTCCAAAAAATGGAGTTCGATGCCATTCTAGCTCAAAATCCAGGAGGATTTTATGTTGATAATGTTCACACAACACATTTTTATCTTCTTTGTTGCTCTCGTAATATACATGCAAGAAGGTATTTGGGGAGGGAGCCTTATAGGGTTTGTATGCTTCCACTACTCTAAAATGGAACATAAATGATCTCTCATTCAGGAATACTGACTAAAATGGAGAGGGTTATCTACAAGTGAGGATGGATCTCAAGAGGAAGCTCATCTTCCCTTTCTCTTCCTACAAGAGTATCACTTGGGCTTGTAGCTCAAAGGCCCTCTTGGATTTTTTCTTCCATTGTTCCCATACATTAATGAATTTCCAATTGCTTGGCCCATATTTTCCTAAGGTTGTAGACATCTTGTTTTCATTCTTCCAGGGGGACTATTCCCTTTTCATAAGTATTAGCCAATATTTTCCATTTATCCAATTGGTATCTTAGCCAGAAGTCACCCTCGGTGTATGTTTGGAATCCAACACCTTCCACAAGGATTCTTGTCTGGGTTTCTTCATTGACCTTTTGAGGAGGAATTACCTCTTTTGTCTGATCTCCATGTTCCTCAGTCAAAGCTACCTAAGTTTTAGTTTCAACGTTCACTTTCTCAAGAGGCAAGACCTATTCTATTTTGTTTTCTTGGTTCTCCATCAAGGTTGGTTTAGTTTGAGTCCCATCATCCACTCATTCTAGTAGCATCATTGTTCTCCCAGTATCCCATGTTTCTCTGATCGATGCACTAAATTCTTCTCCAATATTCTCACAGACTTTGTGTATGATTCCAACCACTTGGGAAAGATAATCAAGCCCTAACTGTTCCTTTTTTAGTTCAACCCTCAATGTTCTCACTTCCTTTTCCAATATTTCATCATTTTTCCTTAAATTGAGGTTTTGTTGTGTAAGGATAGAAATAGTGGCCTAAATATGTTACCTAGAATATGTTGGTTCCTCTTATGCTTGAGAGTCATCCTTTTAGGTTCTACAACATTCCCTTCTTTTACAATATTCATTGGCCCTTGTGTTGCATAATTCTTGTCCTCTCCTCGTGTTGCAGAAAAATACTTATTATGGCCTTGTGTTATAGTAGAGTTTGTGTTTTCTCCTGTTGGTTCTTGTTTTTTAGTAGGGGGTTGTTCTTCAATTGGTTCTATTCCTCCTGTTGGTTCTTGTGTTTTAGTATGGGCTTCTTCCCTTGCTAGTTCTAGTGTGGAAGCATGTGCTTCTTTATCTTTGTCTCATGTGGATCTCACTTCTCCTATTGGTTCTTGTGTGTCAACATGGATGTCTATTTCCTTCATTGATTATTTTTCTCCTACTGGTTCTTGTGTGTTAGTAGGTATGTTCATTTTAGACGAGGAGCATGTCTTCCTCTTCCTTGGAACATCAACCTTAGGTATCATTTTGGTTATTCTCTTCCATATGGGTCCGGCCTTCCTCTTGGGGATGTGATACCTTTAATGATCTCAATTTCATGGTCATGGGAGGATTCATGGTGTTTTTCCTCCCCCTCTAAATGTTGTCATGGACAGGTTCTCTGTACTGTAAATTCTTGCATTTCTTCCTTTGGTATTGTAGGTTTCTTTGTAACTGGAGGAGGGAGACCCACAAAATATTCCCATGGACGGTTTTCTCGATCTAATGCGTGTTTTACGAGGAGCTTAATATGTTGATATTTTGATGTATCACAAATGATATTCTTTTGTATTTGTATTGGTAAAAGATCGAGAAGGTTATTGTGATATTATTGTATAAATCATATCAAAATAAATTATTATTTTATTGTTATCCTTATTGTAAAATTGAAAACAACCCCTCTTAGGTTTGCATATTTTCAGGAGTCAATTATGTGTATAAATAGAGGTCAATTTCCTCTCATTTGTACACACACACAACTCACCTTCTCTTTTGTATTTGGAGCATAGAAAGGAAGGTCTAACACAGGAGGTCTTGGTCTATTTGTGGAGAGTTATAATGTGACATTGTACTGGTTGAAAGAATCTATACTGAAGAATTGGTTGTTGGGTTTTCTCCTCCACGAGGGTTTCCCAGGATATATCTTGTGTTCTATGATTGTTTATCTTTCAGTGATCCTATTACATGCAATTATTAATGAATGTTAAAGAATATAACTATAACTTCTAAAATTCTAACATAATAAGAATGTGATGAGAGAGGAAATCACATGGCCGCTTATCCTTCTAAACACGGTGATCCATCTGCTTTAAAAATTTTGAAAGGAAAAAAGGAATGTTAACTAACCTTTGGCACCATAAGTGGTTCAACAGATTCAGGTGATACCCGAATATTATTCCATAGCGCCCCTCACATATGAGATATTTTTGGATATGGTATGCAACCTTTTCCCAAAGTGGGGCCAGGGAGTTTTTGGCAAACCCATTACCTTTGTTAGTCAATTCTTCTCCATCATGCAAGAATTATTCCTTCACGATGGGAAATGCTAATTTTGGGGAAATCCATCATTATTCATCCTACTACAACCTTGTTATTGTTGCACTTTTTTCTTCATTGATGCAGGAGCATCGCTCACTCATCAAGCGAGCCAACGCGTGGAGCAAAGAAAAGACAGCTGGAGAGCGCCAACATTCAAACTTTGAAATATTTTGATATTTGGTGCGCCAAACATTAATGTATTGATGTGATGAAGCGCACTTGTACATTGTAATGGACCTTGAGCAGATAAGCTCTTGTCCTTAGGTAGCTGAGGCATTTATTAGATTTAATGCAAGTAGATAAATTAATTAAGTCTAGATTAGACAATTTTGCTTTCGAGAGGGAAAACATAATATAGGCACCCTTCTTTGTATTATTGTATTCATTCAGAGCATTCAGCATTAGCATTCAGGAGCAAGAAGAGAGCAAAGCAGAGAACTGGTGAAGAATCCCCATGTCCAAATATTGAATTAATAGGAAAACTTTGATTCAATTCCATGGTTGTGATTATTCTCTGTGCGTTGTTGATATTATGTTGTTGCATACTTGCTTCTTGTTATGCCTTCGTTGTATATGCTGCATATGTAATTTCATGGTAGATTAGAAATCTAGGAGAGAGGAGAGAATAAGTCTCAATTGTTTCTCTGTTTGAGCCAGGAGATTCCTGCATTGAGTGTAGTCGAATTCATCTGCATAGAGTGCGTTGATGAGGCTCAATAGTTAAGCTCTCATTCTTGTTTGCCCAGAAGTTGAATTAGGTTATTTCAGCCGTGCAGGATAAGTGCAGGTCAAAGTTGAAGTCTCAGTGGTGATTCTGAGCTAAGGGAGTGGAAAATATCTATTGCAGGAGAGTGCATGGGATTTGAAGAATTCAACACTTAGAGAGTCGTTGGGAAGTCGAGCACAGGAAGTGGCGTAAAGGCCTCTGAAGGAATCAAAGTCTACAAGCCCAGGAGGGATAGTTCCTTCGTGCTTGTTGTGGAAACAAACCCAGGAAAAAAACCCAAAGAGGACGGAACCTTGGGGAGCAGGAGGATTCCTCAAGAGGAAGAGAATTGACGACTTGAAATTCTGGAGAGAATCGCGAAGTCCCGCGGATCGTCGGATCTGGGAGAAGTAGCGAGAGATTTAACCTCCAAGCGTAGGTAAAACTCATTTTCCATCGTATATCGGCATATCGGGGTTGGCGAGTGCAAGAGTTGCATGCACGTCGAAATCGCGAGTAGCGATCCCCCGATTCCATGGGAGCCGTCGATTGTTAGAGGGACAGGTGGCACAAATCCGGAGAATCGAGGTTTCGGCATTCAGGGTTTCCCAATGCAAAGGATTCGCGACAGTTGAAATCGCGATCCTGCGATTGCCGATCACACGGAGCGTGAGGTGACGCGGTCGCGTGGGGCCTTGGAAGTGAGTGGGGTCCAGGTGGCATTTAATCAGGGATCGGCACCTCGGGGCTCGGGGTTTGGAAAGGCATGCTGTTAACATCGCGAATGGCGATATCCCGACCCGTTGACCGTTGACCATAGGCATTCGGCGTTCGGAATTTTCCTCTGTCCTTATGGTGGGATGAGTTGCAGGCGGATAGGCGCTGCAAAGGAAAACAAAAGATCAAGAGCTGGGATAGGATGATCGCTAAGATGAAAGCGAAATTCATCCCGAGAGACTACCAGATCACTCTGTTCAGGTGCATGCATAACCTGAGACAGAAGTTGATGACGGTGAAAGAGTACACCGAAGAATTCTAGAGGCTCAATATCAGAGCTGGTCATCGAGAGAGTGATGACGAGAAGGTGGCGAGATACCTTAATGGACTGAGGTATGATATTCAGGATGAATTGAGCATGCTGACCATCCTAACAGTTGAGGATGCATACCAGATGGCTCTGAAAGCCGAAGAGAAGCTAAGCTGCAAGCAGGGACAGCGAGGACGAGGCAGGAGTCAGCCCAGAGGCAAAGCAGCTGCCCAAGAAAGAATTCAAAAGCCCAAGGAGGATTGGAAGAGACCTCAGGGTAAAGCTAAGAGAGGTGGTACCTCACTGCAGAGACCGCCACAAACTGAACAGAGGCAGCAATATGCTGAGTCGAGGAGGCAGCATGCAGAGCAGGGTGGCGGATATGCCGACGTAAACACTTTTCCTCATTCCCGAGGTAGAGGGAGAGGCCGTGGAGGAGTTGTCACATGTTTTACATGTGGAAAAGACAGACACAGAGCCATTGACTGTCCAGACAGAAAGATGTACAGAGGAAAATACCACATCACTGAGGCGTAGAGGCATGATGATGAAGATGAGGACACTGAAAGTGGGAAGTCACTGACAGTGCACAAAGTTCTCTTGAAACCCGAGAAAGAGGTGGAGGACACAACGCAAAGATGCAGATTGTTCAGGACCACATGCAAGACCAAGGGCTGGAAGTGCAAGGTCATAGTGGATAGTGGAAGCATCGACAATCTCGTTTCAACCGAGATGGTGGAAAATCTGGAGCTCGAGACGAACATACACCCGAGTCCATACAAAGTGTCATGGATGCAGAAAGGACACCAAGTAAGTGTTATGAAACAATGCTTGGTTGAATTTAAAATGGGTGCATATAAAGATAAAATTTTGTGTGATGTCATTCCCATGGATGTCTGTCATGTATTATTGGGTAGACCATGGAAGTATGATAGAAATTTTGTTCATGATGGGAGAATGAACACATACACCTTGGAGAAGGATGGGAAAACACACACACTGTTGCCGATAAAGGATAAGGAAGTAAAGCCGGAATTAATCAACACAATACTTCTCATGAGTGGGAAAGAACTTCTCACAGAGCTGGAGAAGGATGAAGATCCACAGTTCTTTGTTGTCAGGAAGCCGAGAATTGTCCTGACAAGCACAAGAGTGGACGACTTGCCAGAGGAGATTCAGGAACTGCTGGGAGAGTTCGCTGATATCATCATGGATGAACTACCTCGTTCATTGCCACCGATGAGGAGTGTGAGTCACCACATTGACCTCATACCCGGAGCAAGTTTGCCGAATACGGCAGCGTACAGGTTGACACCTCAGAAGAACGGGGAGGTCAAAAGGAAGGTACAGGCTCTGCTGGATAAAGGACTGGTCAGAGAGAGTCTTAGTCCGTGTGTTGTGCCAACAATACTAAGTCCGAAGAAGGATGGAGGCTGGAGGATGTGTACAGACTCCAGGGCGATAAATAAAATCACCATCAGGTACAGATTTCCACTGCCGAGAATGGATGACTTGATGGATTGCCTAAGTGGGGCAAATTATTTTTCGAAGATTGATCTCAAGAGTGGATATCATCAGATCCGGATGAGAGAGGGAGATGAATGGAAGACAACGTTCAAGACAAACGAGGGTTTGTACGAATGGCTGGTCATGCCGTTTGGGTTGACAAACGCGCCGAGCACATTCACGAGGCTGATGAATGAAGTCCTGCAGGAATTCATTGGTAAATTTGTAGTCGTGTATCTGGACGACATACTGATTTTCAGTAAGACCAGGACTGAACACTTGAGGCATTTAGCCATTGTAATGAGAAGGCTACAACAGGAGAAGCTGCTGATTAATTTGAAGAAGTGTTCATTCATGCAGACATAACTCATTTATTTGGGTTTTGCAATCTCGGTGAATGAATTGAAGATGGATCTTGAGAAGGTGGAAGTAATCAGGAATTGGCCATCACCGAGGAATGTTTTTGAGGTAAGAAGCTTTCATGGTTTGGCTAGTTTCTATAGGAAATTCATTCGGAATTTTAGTGGAATTAGCGCCGCAATGATGGACACGGTGAAGAAGCGGCATAAAGTTTTTCACTGGACAGCCGAGGCTGAAAGAAGCTTCAATCTGTTGAAGCAAAAGATAACAGAGCAACCAATTCTGGTGCTGCCATATTTTTAGAAGACCTTCCAAGTGAAGTGTGACGCCAGTGGGTATGCTGTTGGAGGGGTCCTGAGTCAGGATGACAGACCTGTTGCATATTACAGCGAGAAGCTGGATGATGCAAAGCTGAAATACTCCACATACGATAAGGAGTTCTATGCCATCATACAGGCATTGAAGAAGTGGAGGCATTACTTGATACCCAAAGAATTCGTTTTGTACAGCGATAACCATGCTTTGCAGTTCGTGAGTCAACAGGAGAAGTTGAACCAGAAGCATGCGAAATGGGTAGAGTACATGCAGAATTTCACGTTTGTGATCAAGCACATTTCAGGAACTGCTAACAAAGTAGCTGACGCTCTGAGCAGGAAATGTTTATTGCTGCAGGAGTTTAGAGTAAAAACCTTGGGTTTTGAAAATCTGAAAGATATGTATGCAGGTGATGTAGACTTTGGGGAAGCTTATGAAGCAGCCGAGAACCCAGTTCTCAGGGATCGGAGTCCGTGGATAGATTATATGATCCAGGATGGATTGTTGTTTAAAGACAATCAGCTGTGCATTCCGAATTTCTCTATGAGGGAGAATTTGGTGAAGGAGAAGCACAACGGAGGATTAGCAGGTCATTTTGGACATGACAAGACATTCGCCAAGTTGAGAGAATCATATTATTGGCCGGGCATGTGTGCAGATGTCAAGAGGTTTGTTGACAGGTGTCAGATATGTCAACATGCGAAGGGCCGAAAACAGAACACATGGTTCTATCAACCATTGCCTATACCTGAGAGACCATGGGAGGCAATTAGCATGGATTTTGTTCTGGGATTGCCAAGAACGCAGCGAGGAGTGGATTCCATCTTTGTGGTGGTGGACAGGTTCTCAAAGATGGCACATTTCATACCGTGTCATAAGACCAGCGATGCAACCCACATCGTGAACTTGTTTTTTAAATAAATTGTGCGATTGCATGGATTACCGAGAAGCATAGTCTCGGATCGGGATAAAAAATTCATAGGTCATTTTTGGAGGACGCTATGGAAGAAGCTGGGGAATGACTTGGCATTCAGTTCTTCCTACCATCCGCAGACAGATGGGCAGACCGAGGTGGTCAATAGAAGCTTAGGGGATCTATTGAGGAGCTTGGTCACGAAACACCACAGCAGTTGGGACCAGATCCTACCACAGGCAGAATTCGCGTACAACGATTCGGTGAATCGAAGTACAGGTACGAGTCCGTTCCAGATTTTATATGGGACACAACCGAGAGGAGTGTCTGAGCTTAGGGAGTTAGGACAGGCTGAAACTAGCAGCGCTCGTGCTAAAGAATTCACTGAAGAGATGGAGGAACTTCACATGCAGGTGAAGCAGCGACTGCAGAAGGCGAATCAAGAATATAAGCGCAGAGCCGATTGGAGAAAGAGGAAACTTCAGTTTGAAGTTGGAGACATGGTTCTGGCGCATTTGAGGAAGGAAAGGTTCCCAAGGGGAACATATAACAAACTCAAGATGAAGAAAATCGGACCGTGCAAAGTCCTGAAGAAATTCGGGGAGAATGCATATGAGCTTGAGTTGTCAGAGGGCATCGGGATATCTCCGATTTTCAATGTTTCAGATTTATACCCATACAGGGCTGATGAAGCAGACACTGGAACTGAGGAACCAATGGTCCAGTGGCAGAAACAATTACCAGTTGCGTAAAGACGCAGATGGAGTGCATACTGGATAAAAGAGTAGGCAGGAAGACCAGGAGGAAGCAGTATTTTGAATACCTGGTGAAATGGAAGAGTCACCCAGTGGAGGATGTCAGCTGGGAAAATGAAGCAACAATATAGAAACATGGGCAGACTGTGAAGGAGCTCATGGACAGGAGCCCATGAAATCTTTTGAGCCGAGGAGTATGATCCAGGAGCATCGCTCACTCATCAAGTGAGCCAGCGTGTGGAGCAAAGAAAAGACAGCTGGAGAGCGCCAGCATTCAAACTTTGAAATATTTTGATATTTGGTGTGCCAAACATTAATGTATTGATGTGATGAAGCACACTTGTACATTGTAACATACCTTGAGCAGATAAGCTCTCGTCCTTAGGTAGCTGAGGCATTTATTAGATTTAATGCAAGTAGATAAATTAATTAAGTCTAGATTAGACAGTTTTGCTTTCGAGAGGGAAAACAAAATATAGGCACCCTCCTTTGTATTATTGTATTCATTCAGAGAATTCAGCATTAGCATTCAGGAGCAAGAAGAGAGCAAAGAAGAGAACTGGTGAAGAATCCCCATGTCCAGATATTGAATTAATAGGAAATCTTTGATTCAATTCCATGGTTGTGATTATTCTTTGTGTGTTGTTGATATTATGTTGTTGCATACTTGCTTCTTGTTATGCCTTCGTTGTATATGCTGCATATATAATTTCATGGCAGATTAGAAATCTGGGAGAGAGGAGAGAATAAGTCTCAATTGTTTCTCTGTTTGAGCCAGGAGATTCCTGCATTGAGTGCAGTCGAATTCATCCGCATAGAGTGCGTTGATGAGGCTCAACAGTTAAGCTCTCATTCTCGTTTTCCCAGAAGTTGAATTAGGTTATTTGAGACGTGCAGGATAAGTGCAGGTCAAAGTTGAAGTCTCAGCGGTGATTCTGAGCTAAGGGAGTGGAAAATCTCTATTGCAGGAGAGTGCATGGGATTTGAAGAATTCAACACTTAGAGAGTCGTTGGGAAGTCGAGCACAGGAAGCGGCGTAAAGGCCTCTGAAGGAATCAAAGTCTACAAGCCCAGGAGGGATAGTTCCTTTGTGCTTGCTATGGAAATAGACCCAGGAAAAAAACCCAAAGAGGACGGAACCTTGGGGAGCAGGAGGATTCCTCAAGAGGAAGAGAATCAACGACTTGAAATTCTGGAGAGAATCGCGAAGTCCTGCGGATCATCGGATCTGGGAGAAGTAGCGAGAGATTTAACCTCCAAGTGCAGGTAGAACTCATTTGCCATCGTATATCTGCATATCGGGGTTGGCGAGTGCAAGAGTTGCATGCACATCGAAATCGCGAGTAGCGGTCCCCCGATTCCGTGGGAGTTGTCGATTGTCGGAGGGACAGGTGGCACGAATCCGGAGAATCGGGGTTTCAGCATTCGGGGTTTCCCAATGCAAAGGATTCGTGACAGTTGAAATCGTGATCCTGTGATTTCCGATCACACGGAGCATGAGGTGACGTGGTCGCATGGGGCCTTGGAAGTGAGTGGGGTCCAGGTGGCATTTAATCGGGGATCGACACCTCGGGGCTCAGGGTTTGGAAAGGCATGCTGTTAACATCGCGAATGGTGATATCCTGACCTGTTGACTGTTGACCATCAGCATTCGGGGTTCGGAGTTTAATTGCACGAGAACAGTGCTACGAGTCTCGCGATATTGCGAGACGCGATTTCCTGAGATAGTTGCCGGGAGATCATCAGCGTATCCTGTGGGTGATAGGAAGTCTCGATATGGGATTGGAGGGTATTACAACTCTTCGGGCCACGGTAATGAAGGTATTACAACTTTGAAATATTTTTATATTTGGTGCACCAAACATTAATGTATTGATGTGATGAAGCACACTTGTACATTGTAACGGACCTTGAGCAGATAAGCTCTTGTCCTTAGGTAGCTGAGGAATTTATTAGATTTAATGCAAGTAGATAAATTAATTAAGTCTAGATTAGACAGTTTTTCTTTCGAGTGGGAAAACGGTATATAGGCACCCTCCTTTGTATTATTGTATTCATTTAGAGCATTTAACATTAGCATTCAGGAGCAAGAAGAGAGCAAAGCAGAGAACTGGTGAAGAATCCCCATGTCCAGATATTGAATTAATAGGAAAGCTTTGATTCAATTCCATGGTTGTGATTATTCTCTGTGTGTTGTTGATATTATGCTGTTGCATACTTGCTTCTTGTTATGCCTTCGTTGTATATGCTGCATATGTAATTTCATGGCAGATTAGAAATCTGGGAGAGAGGAGAGAATAAGTCTCAATTGTTTCTCTGTTTGAGCCAGGAGATTCCTACATTGAGTGCAGTCGAATTCATCCACATAGAGTGCGTTGATGAGGCTCAACAGTTAAGCTCTCATTCTCGTTTGCCCAGAAGTTGAATTAGGTTATTTGAGCCGTGCAGGATAAGTGCAGGTCAAAGTTGAAGTCTCAGCAGTGATTCTGAGCTAACGGAGTGGAAAATCTCTATTGCAGGAGAGTGCATGGGATTTGAAGAATTCAACACTTAGAGAGTCATTGGGAAGTCGAGCACAAGAAGCGGCGTAAAGGCCTATAAAGGAATCAGAGTCTACAAGCCCAGGAGGGATAGTTCCTTCGTGCTTGCTGTGGAAACAGACCCAGGAAAAAAACCCAAAGAGGACAGAACCTTGGGGAGCAGGAGGATTCCTCAAGAGGAAGAGAATCGACGACTTGAAATTCTGGAGAGAATCGCGAAGTCCCACAGATCGTCGGATCTGGGAGAAGTAGCAAGAGATTTAACCTCCAAGCATAGGTAGAACTCATTTGCCATCATATATCGGCATATCGGGGTTGGCGAGTGCAAGAGTTGCATGCACGTCGAAATCGCGAGTAGCGATCCCCCGATTCCGTGGGAGCCGTCGATTATCGGAGGGACAGGTGGCACAAATCCGAAGAATCGGGGTTTCGACATCCAGGGTTTCCCAATGCAAAGGATTCATGACAGTTGAAATCGCGATCTTGCGATTGCCGATCACACGGAGCGTGAGGTGACGCGGCCGCGTGGGGCCTTGGAAGTGAGTGGGGTCCAGGTGGCATTTAATCGGGGATCGGCACCTCGGGGTTTGGAAAGGCATGCTGTTAACATCACAGATGGTGATATCCCGACCCGTTGACCGTTGACCATTGACATTCGGGGTTCAGAGTTTAATTGCACGAGAACAGTGTTGCGAGTCTCGCGATATCGCGAGACGCGATTTCCCGAGATAGTTTCCGGGAGATCATCAGCGTATCCTGTGGGTGATAGGAAGTCCCGATACGGGATTGGAGGGTATTACAACTCTTCGGGCCATGGTAACGAAGGTCCTGGTGAGAGCGGTTGTCGCAGAGGGCAGTGTGACGCCATTCATCCACCATAATTAGCAACCCTCAGACTTGAACCCTGTCATCCTATAGACAAGGTGTGAATTTTAAATCAATGTCTTGATCGAATCCCTATAATATTTTGATGTATATTTTCCATCCTAAAGCCTCAAAAATCATCCATACTTCATCATCAACTTAGATAAATTCTGCGTCTAGCTCATGGCAAATGATAGAGCCACCCATGGATTTCCGAAATAATTTTTCTATCAGAGTTCGTGAATTTCACTGGTAGGTTGTATAGGTATTGTAATGTTATGGTGGGGGAAATAATAAGTTCCTCCTTCACCACCTTTTGGAAAATGGCAAGTTGGCAAAGGAAGCAAAATTTTGAGGAAGAATTATTGTGGCTTGTCATTGAGTGGGCATGACAATGGTGAGGTGGTAGGGCTATACGATTTCCTATCATGGGATTGGTGGTTAGACAAGTTGAACACATGAATTTTAAATGTCATTATTCTGTAATGATGGTAATTCGTGGGAAATTATTTATGGTGCATGAATGGGTGTTTAGATCGGTCAACTTAACTCATTGTCAATTAAATAATGTGCAATGTGTAAAATAGGGGCACATACCTTTTCATTTCTTACCTCATGTATCGTATATCTTGTTCACATGAGTTGGAATCCTCTCACGAGGTGGCTTGTTGCACTGACAACTCATGTTGTGTCCTTGGTGGCTGCACTAATGATCAATCACTTAGTACTGCGTTCTTTGTATAGAGTACCACCACATTACCAAGTGTCACTATGTAGGGAGATGTTGCAACATCGTAAGCTTTTACGGTACTGCAAATGTTGATCCCTTTATTAAATATTCTATAGGTGTTGCAACATCGCGATGTGTTGCAACAACTAGATTTCTGTGTCAGTATTGATCGTGTGTTGTAGCATCCGGATGTATACTCGAAATGCATTTACCTTTATCGATAAATTTTCAACCTTTGACAGAGTACCACCACGTCGCTAAGTGTCACTATATAGGGATTTTTTTCTCCAAGTGTCATTATGTAGGGAGTTTTTGTAGCATCGTAAGTGTCTAGAGTGTTGTAGCAGTCAGACCCTTTCTTAAATATTCTCTGGTGTTTCAGCATCACGATGTGGTGCAACAAATAGATTTCTATGTTAGTATTGATTGTGTGTTGTAACATTGGGATTTCTACTTGAAATGCATTTACCTTCATCGATAAATTTTATACCTTCGACAGAGTACCACTAGGTCACCAAGTGTCATGATGTAGGGAGATGTTACAATATATTATGCATCTGGGGTGTTGCAACAAACAATCCCTTTCTTAATTATTCTCTGAGTGTTGCAACATCGCGATGTATTGCATCAACTAGATTTCTGTGTTAGTATTGATTGTATGTTGTGACATTGGGATTTCTACTTGAAATGCATTTACCTTCATCGATAAATTTTCTACCTTTGACAAAGCACCACCAGGTCACTAAGTGTCACTATGTAGGGAGATTTAACAACATCGTATTTATCTGGGGAGTTGCAACAAACGATCCCTTTATTAAATATTCTCTAAGTGTTGCAACATCACGATGTGTTGCAACAATTGTATTTCTGCGCCAGTATCGATCATGTGTTGCAACATCAGAATGTCTACTTGAAATGCATTTACCTTCATCATTAAATTTTCTACCCTCGACAAAGTACTGGAACGTTTCCAAGTGTCACTATGTAGGGATATTTTGCAACATCATAAACATCTAGGGTGTTGTAGTAGTCGATCCCTTTCTTAAATATTCTTTGGGTTTTGTAGCATCTCGATGTGTTGCAACAACTGGATTTATACATCAGTATTGATCATGTGTTGTAGGATTGGGATGTCTACTTGAAATGCATTTACCTTCGTCAGTAAATTGTCTACCTTTGACAGAGTATCACCACATCACCAAGTGTCACTATGTAGGGAGATGTTGCAACATTGTAAGCATATGGGGTGTTGTAGTAGTCGGTCCCTTTCTTAAATATTCTCCGGGAGTTACAATCGAGAGTATTAATGTTTTTTTAATTAATGAAAATTGTGTTGAAACTTCGACGAACATCTAGGAGTTCATCGATAGTACGATTAGGTGTTTGTTGATAGTAATACTATACATTCGTAAAAAATAAAATAAGTACATCAGTGCCTTGTCGCTCTTGTGACATGATAGGGTGGAAGTACATCCATTTTTATTTTAGTGTATGATGACCCTACAAAACATCTACGAAGAAGCATATTTCACTAGTACATTTGGGTCAAATTTTGACGATGTGTTCGATGCAATAACCACTTTATATTGTCGAGAGAATGAAAAACAAAATACCCCCTCAAATTTCATTTCACATGACGTCATTTTTTCGATGCCATAGATATTGTCTCTATTGGGACATTTCATTAGGACATGAGTCATCTCAGATTTGACTGTCCAAACCCCATATAGTTGTTGCTACAACGATGACAGATACATCTGAATTCCGACATCCTATTTCATTGGTCTCCACTACGTGGACGCTATGGGAGAAACATTATGAACATCATAATACCGATGTATGGTAACGTCTCTCAACCGATGTTAAGCTAGATATCAATGATGTGGATGCCATGGGGAGCGACGTTATGGACGTCGTAATACCGACGTAGGGCAACGTCTCTCAACCAATGTTAAGTTATATATCAATGACGTGGATGCCATGGGGAGAGACATTATGGAAGTCGTAATATCAATGTATGGTAATGTCTCTCAACCAACATTAAGCTATATATATCAACGCCGTGTATTCCATGGGAGCGACATTATGTATGTTGTAATACCGACGTATGGTAACATCGCTCAACCGACGTTAAGATATATATCAACGATGTGAATGCCATGGGAGATAAGTTATGGACGTCGTAATAACGACGACCTTTAGATATTTAAAAACAAATGTCAATTCATTTTTCCTTTTTTTATATTTTTAAATTTTGCAACTAGAAAATGTTAATCTTTCATTTTAGCCTGTTCATCTATAAAATATTTAGTAGATCCTCTAAGGTGTATATATTTACTACTAAAGTGCATATTTAGTACATTTTTTTGAGGTGTGGCACTCAAACTTGATGGTGAGATATTTTAAAGCACTTCCATGTTTTGTGATATGGGGATTGTGGGTAACCAAAAATAAAATGATTTTCGAAGAGAAGTCCTTGGAAGTTTCTATTGTGGTGCAAAAAATTCAAATCCTCTTTAAAGAATGTAGAAAAATCACAAAGAGACCATCTCACATAGTTATTAAGGAGCCTACAATTAATCAATATTATGCATAGGGTTTCTTTGATGGGGCTTGTCAAGGAACCCCAGGTTCATGTTGAGCAAGTGCCATATTATATCTCAACCAACACCATCACGTCTTACTAAAATATGGAGTGGGAATATAAAAAAATAACAAAGATGAATCTTGTGCCTATGGATTATTCTCAGGTTTTCATTATCAAAAGGTATAACAGAGCTTCAAATACATGGTGAAAATAAATTTCTTATAGATTGGTGTAATAATCAAAGCACAATCTCAAATGTGGTCCTTTCCCCTTTACTTGAAAGAATTGTAGAATCTAGGTTGCATTTCCAACATATTTATTTTAACCACGTGTATAGAGAATTAATTATCAAGGTGGAAGCATTATCAAAGGAAACTATAGTGTTGGAGGAAGGTTCCTTAGTCATACATGAACACTCCAAAGATTCTCTATTTTCAGCAGTACATTAGTTTGTACTATGAATTTTGTGTATGTATGGTTAAGTTAATGATTAGATTGTAAGGACATGTTTCCTTCGAGGTTTCTATTTTTATTCATTTTGACTCTGAAGACTATAATGACCAAACATGAACTACTAAAACATAAGGGATCAGAACATAACAACAAGGCTTAGCAATACATATTTTGATTTCTTGATGAAATAACAAATATAAGTTTTTTTTTCTTGGAATATATATATATATATATATATATATATATATACTCCTAGAAAAATACTTAAACTATATACATGCTTCATTATACAAACTCTTGAAAAAAAAACTTCATTTGGACATCTTCATGTTTGAAATCAATTTTTTCAATGAAAATTGAAAATTTCTTTAGATGTGTTTCAACAATAATAGTGTTATTTCCTTAAAAAATAGGTATATATGTATGCAAATTATCAACAAGGTCGTGGGGATACCCTTATATGGTAGTGAAACTCAGTGATACACAATTCATTGGAACAAATAATGATGAAACTAGGTGTGATTGACTCGGAACAACACTCAGAAAAATAATTCTCAGAGAAGTAATTATTAAAGGCTCACTCAGAGAAATAGGAGATTTTGGAGAATTAGGACAATCTTAAACAAAAGGAAAAGTAGAAAGAACTTTCTTACAAGAAACTATAAATATAACCTAGTAGAGAAGCTCCTCAAGTTTATCCAAAGTTAGAGTAATGGGTTCATTAGTGTCCAATATCATAATTTTTCTTACACGATCCAGAGCTACAAAAGTGGAGTCTCCATGTGAGAAATAAAACAAAATCACATAAACCAATGCTTATGTTAGTAAATTTAGTTGTTCTACATATTATAAAGCCTGGCTAAGCTCCCTAACAACAAGGCCAAAATGTTATCACCCATAAGTTTCCATCTTGCAAAGATAGATCATGGAGTCCAAATAGCTATAGTAAATAAGCCATCACCACCTTGCTTACTTCCTCTCACTTTGAAGTTAGTGCATGTTAACCACATGGTGGTATCCCTAAGTGATCTGAGGGATCAATTGAAAATCAACTAACTATTAGTAGTAACTTAAATAAAAATAAATAAAGTGTTGTTCTACGTAAAAGTTTACAATTCAATAAAGTAGACAACAAGAAGAAATCCACTAAAATGCTATAAAAATGAAAACAAATATGCAAATATTTACTAAGGAAAACTAGGCATGAAAACCAATGCAAATTTATGCTAAAATCAACTAATTGTTGTGCAAAAAACAAACAAATATAGAAAGTAGTAATCATTGTTTTAATTATTGGAAATAGTAATGCAATGTTGTTTTTGTATTTTTTTATATTTTTTATGCATGAAAATTGAGGAGGAGGTATAAATCTTGTATGTTTCTATAATAAGTTACAAAAAATAGGAAACTTAAGCTACTTTCATTTTTGACAGAAAAAATAAGGACAATAAATAAAATTAACTAATATGTATGCTCAACATTATGCCTAAGAATGCATGAAAATCAAGTAGAACTAAATGAGTGTCTTTTTAATGAATAAATAACCTTATAGATCAACCAATGGCTTATATGGAGATAAATATGAATGAAAAAAATGAGTAGGGTAAACACAATTATTTAATTCCTACTACCGAGTTTCCTATTAAGCATGCAATAAAAGAGAGATTATATAAAATATAGAAATTCTTATACAACAAACACATGTACTAGTCACCAAGAAAGTAGTTGATAGATATTTATGAACCTATCTTGTAGAAGAAAAAAGTCCTTGACTTGTAGGAACAAACCAAACACTCTCCACGATCTGGAGGAAGTCAATATTCTTCAACATGTCCACATCGCATGGGATGGAATAAACCATGATCATGAATGTAAAGAAGTTCAACCAACAACTGTACTCTATGCTATCTCTCAATCACACACTCTCTAGAAGAAAGTATGAAGCAATGAGAAAAATACAAAGCATTGATCTACCCCGTTCACTATGTTCAATGATTTATAACAATGAGAAAAGTGTAAGAATAGAGAAAGATAAAAATAAAGTGCCATTCCTTCCAAACTACTCCAAGGGAATCTCTCTATGAAGTGTTCCATATCTGAGAGGAAAAATAACTCATGCATATAACAAATAAAACTCCATGAAAGCACCCTCACTCGAGAATAAATATCTTCATGCAAGGAACAAAACAACACACCAATAACAAACTCCTATAAAGTACACCCCTTCTCCAAGATAGCTTTTGTCTTTGAATTAAATATTCCTCCATCAAAATATGTCCAAATTGAATTTTCCATCAAAACAAATTTGCAAGAATACAAAAAACGCTCAAGGTAAAAGAGTGAAATCCTAACGGAGGAAAATTCCAAGAATAAGATCTCCAAGCTTAGCATAGGTGTAACATATTTGCAACGCGTATTTTTGTCTTAATTGAAATGGCGGCTAGGTACTATTAGTAGAAATATGTAGGGTGTCATAAATATGGGGAAAACATCCTTCAAGTAAGGAGCACTCTCCCTACACTAGAAACAGAAAGTGTTAGGATCATTCACATAAATGGGAAGGATCCTCAAGGAAATAACATAAATCTTAAATAGAAAATTCCACCAAAGTCAACCATAAGTAAAATTAACAAGGTTTACTCAAGTAGGGTGAGATGGTATAGGCTAAGATTAGAAAGAAGAATGGTCACAAGAAGGTGTGAGGAGGCTTCCTAGAGTAGTTTACCCTTGGTAAAAGTCATAGGAAAATATAGCAAGTAAACTCTTATATGGGACCCCACCAAGCACCCTCTAGAAGCTACAAAAATGGATTTGGACCCTGAAAATTTAATCACCTTGGAATGGCTTGAAATTTAACACTGTTTTTGTATGCCATACTAGGTATCCAACAAAATAAACACCCTTCTAAAAAATCCTACTAAAAATAAACCAAATTTTCATGGTCTTGGATTGAGCTAAAATTACCATGAACAATTATCAATATTGGGTCCTCAAAATGCGATTCTCCTATAATTTTGACCAAATTTCTAAAACATATTCCAAAAATAGAATTTTTTAAAAATAGAAACTTATTTGACTTGCCTCAAATTCAAATCATATGTCCATAACCATAAATGGTATTCAAATATATGATCAAATCCATATATATATATATATATATATATATATATATGACTTTCAAGAAATGCAAAGACATTAATTTGGTCATACCCTTTAGGAGTCTTCAACATCCCATACTTGCTCTAAATGTTGCAATTAATCTATAAGTATGGGGAACCTACTACCACTAAAACCCGACCTACTACATGTGATATGACTTTAGAAGACCTGTATATAAGCTACCCACTCAAAAACATGCTCAACTATCCTGACTATTCTAGTATTCAAGTTTGACTGTAAGCTTATTAATAACCCAGTTTCACATGTGATTTCGTGTCATGTCAATGTTAAATAGAATACCAAGATACTTGGTGATTTCCCCCCTTTGAACCCATTTCCATTGGGAAGGAATCCATCCTGGGTGATTGTCTAATCCAATAAGTATCATATATGTTTTCTCCTCTTGTAGTATCTCTTTAGAAGCTTTACAAAAGGTGTTCATAAGCATAGTGGAAGTTGATTAAATATTATTGGGGAAGGCCAATAACTTTACCTTGGTAAAATACCTTTTATAATAGATAACCCAATGCATCATATGTGATAACATATAAATTAGGGGATATAGGGTATCCCTACGTCATTGATCTACTAAGAGGAATAAGATAAGTAAGGGATCTATTAACACACACAATAACCAAAGTATTGGAAAATAGAATATTGACATAATATATGAACTTTGGCCCAAAGCCTAGCCACTCAAGCATGTGGAGAATGAATTTCCACTCCAACTTGTCATAGGCCTTGTAATAGTAAAACTTTAGACACATTCCTTTAAAACATCTCTCTTTGGCCAAAAAAAAATCCAAACATTCAATGATGGATAACTCACAAAATTCTCTTCCTAATAGTATTTCAAATACAAAAATCTTCCACCATACAAAGATAAATCTATATCTTGATGTAAACACTGACAAATTTCAGTTTGATGATATGACAAATAATGTTTTTGAGCATGATTGATTTGGAAGCCTAATTTTGTCTAATGAATATGAGCCTGAAAATAAGAAACCTAATCATGATCTCCTTGCTAACAAATATAACCATAAGGTATCATAGTTCTATAATCAACCTTGTCCTAAATATTATAAATACTCTTGGTAGTCCAAAAAATGTTTTGGACTCTTATGCCATTGGTAATCATGATTTTATTTATGATATTCCCTTAGGAACCCACCATTTGGATGACATTTGCTTCCTAGAAGAAAGTGAGAAGATGCCTAAAGTTTCCAATGATGGATCTAATCAACTTTGGGTTTCCCCCAAAGATAGTTTGCTAAATACTGGTTCACACTTCTCATTAGCTAATTCAATACATCTTGATACCTTTTTATACAAGAAGGATGTTAAGGAAAGTGTTTTTTAGCTTAAGATTGTTTCAGTGGATGCTCTAATTTTTGCAACCCC
The DNA here is from genome assembly GCA_009831015.1 of Picea engelmannii. Lineage (NCBI taxonomy): Eukaryota > Viridiplantae > Streptophyta > Pinopsida > Pinales > Pinaceae > Picea > Picea engelmannii. The sequence goes on along the minus strand of ML781606.1, from coordinate 6,332 downwards.
ATCATAACCCAAAAACTCACTCCCTTTGACCTAAGTTGTCCTCTAGTTTATGATGCTTATCTTGAGTCTTGCACTAAAGAGAGGGGATTCTCTAACCACATTATTCAAATTGAGATAGATAGCCATACTACTTAGCTTCCATCTTGTACCAAATGAGGAAAATTGTATCGTTGCGTAAAGGAGGAAAATTGTATCGTTGAAGCACTTTCTAGGTTTTCATGATCAACATGCAAGGATATTTAGGATGGATGGAGAATACATTCTCCATGATTTGGGAAAATGCCTAGAAAAAATGAGGCATAGTAAAACAACACTATTTATGGAAATTTTTCTCAGTTCATTTGGCCTTATTCTAGGAGGACCCCTAGCAGTAGATGCATGAACTAACACTTCATCAATCCCTATAGGAAGCCAAGGTTTCTTTCACTCAATATAAATGGAATCGTATCTACCATTGCTGGATGCAAGGAGAGAACATGAAAAGTAATAAATATATGATATATCTCAATAAATTATCACATAGCAAACCCTGCATTAATAAATAATCACATAACAATTCATAAAACATTAAACATAACTAGAATTGATGGCTATATAAATTATGCTGAAAGGAGAAATCACATCTGATATGATGAATTGGTAGACAATACAGTTGGAATGGTTGACCCCGAATGTTTCTCTTCAGCTGTATGACCCTCTGTTAGTCTTGAGCTTCCCTCAACGATGAAGAAATGTCTTAAAGTACCTGCCAAAATCATTCAACCCCCATAAATATCTAAAAAATCAATACAAGTCATATTATGGTGAATTATTTACTCTAAGATGCATTTTTACGAGAGTGTCGGAACATACTTGAATGGGATCCTCTTAGTTTCGATAATAATTTATTGGAGCCACACATCTAATATTTGATCAAATTACTTCCTTGATTTGAAGTAGAAGCAACAAAGTCAACATTGACTTTATTGTTGCTCTGTTGGATTGAGGGATGTTTTCTCCAAGATTAAACGACTCCAATAAATTATTCTCTACTGATCAGGAAAATCCACGTGAAAGTGTAAGCTCTTATGGCCACTCCCCCCCCCCCCTCACATCACTCTCATTTCCCCAATACCCAACATATAAATATATTGAAATATTTACAACAAAAACAAACATATATACATACCAATATTCACAAATGTTTACAATGAAATAAACAGTTTCCTTGATGCATTTGGAGTGAGCTCAATTCTCTTAAGAGCAAAGTAACAACTATTCCATAACATCATACGCTACACTAAATCACTTTACATCTAAAAACTAGAGAATGAAAATTGATGTGAAAAGAGGCTTTATTATATTCCATCATATGACTTGGTTGGAGTATTAAAATGTACCTGTAAACATCATAGAACTCATCCCACTTTGATATATAAGTGAAAACATGTTATTTTTCCAATATTTAATCATAAACTCACTCAAAATACTAAAATTAATGCTTTCGAAAAAATAGTTCTAAACTCATATGTAATCATGAAAATGGTCTTAATGCATGTAATCATGAAAATGGTCTTAATGCAAGGCCGCGGGAAAGTAGAATATGGTGAAAAGTGAAGTAAAAGGTTGGTAAAAGAATGAAATTTTGGCGATCCAACAAGTAAAAAGAAGTATTTCATAGAAAATATATTTTATATTAAATAGTTATTATAATATCCATGTAAATCATCATTTAGTATTGTTAGCCGACCTCTTCTTCATAGGTCTATAGTTCATAAGCATTTCATCAATATCTACGTCTTCGTTCTCTTGGTGCTCTTCAAAATCTGATTGTGATTGCATCCTCTCAAGAAGATCATGCCTAGTTGCGGGGTACTCACGGGGTAATGGAGACCGCTGTGATGAGGCATCACCTACAGAATAAAAAAATACAAAATTTAGATGGCCAGTTTTTAAATATCATTGAACTAGTTCAGTAATATTAAAAAAAACACCTGCAATGTCATTATTTACCTAGTGCACTGGTTGACACCGTTTGAATGGTTGCCCTCATGTGCTCCTCTTCAACTGTATGACCCTCAAGTACAACATTCTCTACCATTGAGACCATAAAATTTATAAGGACAATCATAAATGTATAAGTAAAAAAAAATAGAAGTACAAAATGTATAACTACAAAATTATTAAGTATATGATTAAAATGCAGCCATATTACTGTCATGTGCCAGCTCGGTCGTAGCACCATTGCAGGGCTACACCCCCGTGGAATATTGAGACTGCATGGGAGAACCATTTTCTAGTTGCAAATTTCTATCAATTCACTCCTCTCCAATACTAGTGTGTTCGTTGACAGTGTTGCTCCCCTAATTAAAACAAAGTTGTAAATATTAATAATATCCAGCATGACTATATTATATTAATAAAAAAGGTTAATGTGGATTGAATTTTATTTACCTTATCCTACAAAGTGGTTATTGGTAACTGCCCCATGATTTTTCAGTGTTCAACTACAACTTTATAATCGTACTTGTAACCAAGCTGGAGGTCTTCCTCCATGGTTTCAATACCAAAATCGTCACCTTGCATTGCATAAGAGTATGCATTTTTAATGTTATTTGCTGCAATTACCTAAAAAATTTAAGGCGATACAAATAAGATATTTATGTACTTACAATTTGTGACTGCAACTTCAAGTGGCCACCCTAGCCTAGCCTGTGTTGACCACATTTGGCAAGCCTTGCTCTTGTTTCCTTTGACATTTCAGTCAACCTATCATCAAAAGTTTCAAGTATGTTAATATATACCACAATTTTATTTACATCTAAAAAAAGTTGAAGCTATTGAATTGAAATTGTAATTTACCTTATGGAACCAGATGGTGTTTTTCCTTCATCTGTCAATTTCTTCTCTTTTGCATCCTCAATGAGGGCCTTCCACTCCCTCTCTGGAATCATCAGAGGATGCTCGTACCTATCATTTTGTTTCAAGTGCTTCCTATATGTTTCTCACATATATTTTAAATATTGGCCAGTTGCGGCGGTGGCCAAGGTCTTATTAAATGTGTCTACACCAAAAAGGCTTTTGAGATAATCCATTAATTCTTTTTTGAGGTTGGAATTATGAGAATTCCACCTCTCTCATATGGTGGGCCCAAAAATCAACAATGCCTTATTCTCCAAGGACCTATAAAAATCATTATTCCCTACATGCAAAATGATTATATGATTATTAATTTAAAAATAATAATTTAGATAATATATATTTGTGTACATAGAGAACATGAAACAATTAAATTTTAAAAATTACCTAAGACTTTAACCTGCTTTAATGTAAGCCCTTCCTCGTTAACCATAAATTTTCCCTTAAGGGTCCCTGTGTTGGTCACACGTCTTTCTTTAGCCAAAAAAACCATATAGTTGGTCAAATCATCAGCCTTATCTCTGTCACCACCTCTAGAGCCTACCTGTGTGGTTGCTTCCTCAGTGTGCATGTCATGGATCCCACCTAATGGTGTGGAAGGTGGAGATATGAATAGTTGCATCCTAGAAGCTATACGAGGGCCTACGTCGGGACCCTGTGGAATCTGTGCAATGCCACTACTATCGACACCATGCATGTCAGTGTCAACAGGATCCCAAAATCTCTATATAAGAAAGAAAACATTTTTTCGTTTAGATAATGTAAAAGTTAAAATCAAGCTTTCATAATTGATATTATGACATAAAATAAAACCACTTGAAATTATGGTTATTACCTTATATTTATTAAGCCTTTTCATAACTTCTTTGATCCTTTTTTCGACCTCAAGAGTTTGATCTAGAATATCTAACAAGTGAGCTAGTTCCTTGTTTTCTTTATTGATCTTTTTTCTAATTAAAACCATAGGGTCAGGGGATTCATACAAATCCCTTTTGCTGAGCGAATCATCATCAACATCATGTCCCGCCGACTACATATTCAACAAAATAAATGATAATTTAGTTATGTAAACAAATAAAATGACTGATCACCACAGAAATAAAATGCACATTAAATGCAATTCAAAAATTGTTGTTCATTTACTTGTTCTGAGGCTGCTTTTGATTTACCACGATAAGCCTGCCACATTATAGTAAAATTAGAACTGTGATCATTAACATATGTATCTATTCGATTCAAATTGTAATCAATCAATAACTCTTCTCCTGAAGCTATTGATTTTATTGCACATACAAATACAAAGATTTCTTCACGCCCCTCAAATATGCAGTTGGGTCACTTATTTGTGGTTGTGGGTCATGTACTATTTATAAACCCGTCAATATTCCCCATTTCTTTTGGCCTTCTGTCAATATAGATAGTTTCTCCTTTATTTTTATCATTGTCTTTTAGTTGTATATAATTTGCATCCAAGCCATATCTTCGCATATTTTTTGTATATTGGACTATTTGTATCCATTCTTTGGAGATATAATAGGGTCCGATGTACTCCATCAATTCAGTTATTCCATCCATGGAAAATAGCTTCAAACCATGTAATGACGATGGAGCAATATTGTATATCCTTTCATTTACACAAAAATCCGTGTTTATTTCAGGAAGATCCTTGGGTACCCATCGTTTCACTATATGTTTGTACCTCAAGGTCACCTCGATGTCGTCTATGCTCTCATGATCCCCCTTTCGCAAGAAAAAATTCCATGCATCTATGGAATTTTATTTTGATCTTCTCACCTCTAGTTGATCTCTACCTGTTAGACCTACTAGATGTCTCAATTTACTCTATTCTACCTTAACTTTCCTCACTCAATGAATATAGATCTGAAAAATACCTGGTTTCTTGTACGTCCTATAACACCATTAATGACAGAAAAATCAGTCAATCAAGATGTAACACTAGTTCATTACTAGTATCATGTTGGTATCATAGTAAGCTCATAATGATTACCATAGTGTTACTCTTTCACAATTGTATTATGCTCTATTACTATTGGTATACTATCTGGGCATTATAGGGGCATGTTTGGAGTCAAATGACACATTCCAATAAGTGGCGGTAGTAGGATACGATTCTAGTTGGAATACCCTGGAACTATTTCCATTAGACATAGACTCGATCCTAAGGCCAACTAAGGAGAACAAAAAACACACGATAATTAATCTAGGATTCAATCATGCAAACAAACTAATTTTGTACTACGACTAGAACATATTTATTTGAAATGCTTCATGTAACATATTTCATTGATTTATTATGATCTTGTTCTCTCTTGGAAGTACTTTCATTGAAAACACAAATGCTCTTTTCTCCTTTAGTCGACCAACCTACTTTAGTGGATTCCTAATGAATATGGAAGAGGGTGATTCAATCCCAAACAACTTGTTAAAATTGAAAAGGCATCCATGGTCAGTTGTTAACAATAGCTAGAGATGTAGATAAGATACAATAATGTTATTAATGTCCAACAAATGACCAAAAAATTAAGTCAATGGTACTAAAATATACATCCAATGTCAATACAATGTGGGAGTGTAGAAGAAACTCCTAGATAATGTTGAAAGCTAGAAAGTGAAAGAAAACCCACCTAAGGACTTAGAATCTGTATGTCCAAGAAGAAACCTAGTTGTCTTTTCAATAAGATGCACCAAGAAAAAAATGTTTTATCTAAAGAGGATTGAACAAAAGAGGACATACAACCAATTTAAAACTAAACTCTTAGGATAACTAAAAACTCTATCTGTCAAAATTCCAATCCTTTAAGCTATCAAAGATGTGCCCATATACAAAAAAAGTATCAAGGAACCATGCACCAAGAGACCTAGAATGATGAAAAGAGTTCCACCCACAATTAATGTTGTAGGGTAGCTTGTTGATCTCATGATGCGAGGGAATATTTTCACTCCCAAATAATCTATATCCTATGGAAATGGATCTAAATGTTGTTTAATGAGATCTTGTAAATATCATCGACATAATTGATATTGATTTGTGAATGGAGGTAGAAAGGTAGGTTTTGTGGCTTGAATAATTTATGTTTTGAATTATTACATTGGATTGCGATGACCCATATATAGATAGTAAGGCCCATATTTATTCTAATCTAGTCATCCTTGTAGTAGATTTCTACATAAACATGTACTTAATCCAAATTACCTTGATATATTTAGGGATCACAATCAATGTAATGACAAGGAGACAATCCTCAATTAAATTTGAGAGAATTATTAAGATGCACACCCACTATACTTTGGTTGATAGACATGTGTATTTCCATCCTTGAAGGAATATTATAAGATGTGATAATCTCAATAGGATCCCAGGAATATCTAGTAGACTTTATCATGTTGTAGCCCGAGGATAAACTCATTAATGG
>ML781605.1:520719-532533 GCA_009831015.1 Picea engelmannii | reverse complement strand
TGTTTTAAAACAAACATAAGATAAGTGGTGCAAGCTTGAGTTCTTCTCTCTATTTTTGGCAAGTTGGTCTTGCCCTTGTGCTTTAATAGTCTTTCTTAACAAGCTTCTTCATGTTAATGGTGCAATCATAGTAACAAACTAAATTGTTATTTCAGCTTGATTTTACGTTGCTATACATGTGTTAGATGATTCATTCTTATGCTTAAGTAACACACTTAACAAGCTGAAGTGAGTTTCGGTTTTGACACTAAATCACCAATTTTGAGCATCTTAAAGTCATTAAAACACTTTAAAATACACCTAAAAGTCTAACCAATTGATATACATACTTAATAGACCTAATAGGGTACTTTAAACCACCATCTTCACCATCTAAAATGGGGATTGAGGAGGGAAACGGAAGGTGATAGGCCGGGGACGGTCTCACGGTGCGAAGGAGCGTCCTTTCTGTAAAAACTCAATTCTTTGGGCTGACTTGTGAAGCTAGGGTGGGCCTCGTTGCCTCACTTCTTGAGCATCCAGTAACTATTTGGCAATCGGGGGAGGAGGTTTTTGGTGAACATATGATAAGGGTAATAAAATATTTTCAATCTTAAGAACCCTTAACTCACTAAATAATTAAACCTTGGGCTTAATACTTGTAATTCAATCTTTCATCTAATAATATCTTGTGGGTTAAATAACTAAGTGTTGAATATTATAATCATTGTGGAATTATTGTGCATTAACTTTTAAATCTTTTAAATTTTTCTTTGACTTGTGAATGTTGATGTTGCCATTGAGGAGTAGTCCAATAGAGTAAGTGTTATTGGGGCATGCTTAGGCCTAATGTGTTGATGATGCTAATACCTTAATATTCTTTAAATACTGCACATTGAAATAACGTGGTTAGCTTGTTGTGTCTTATCATTTTGTATTTAGCATTATTTATCTAGTCTCATGGTGAATATTTATTCTTTTGTAAGTAATTTGTAATTCTATTGTAACAAAACACCCTTTAACTTTAGTTGATTCCATTGCCTAACCTTAGGCACTAGTCTTAGTTGACTTAGGGAAAGGGTTTGCTTAACATACTAACCTTGCATCTTGCATTGTTTCTTTTGAATCATAGGTTAGACTCCCACTAAACCTTAACAAATTAAAATCAAATCCTAGAACTTAAACGCTAAATCTTATCTAGTAACTAGGGTCTACCCCCCTTGGCTTCCCGAGGAGTAAGCCTAGACGGAAGAGGTTCCGGTCAAAGTGACGGCATGGGTTGTGAACCTAGGAATTGTGCCTCCAAGGACACACTAAGTGAGCTGGACTTAGCTCACATTTGCAAGTGTGTATAAGGACGACAACAAGTCGAAGGGGCTGGAAAAAATTATCACAAGGATCCTTCTCTGGGCAAACGATGTCCTTACCTCTATCAAGATCTGAGCACAACAGTGGTTGATAATCTTCTTCATGGAATAAATCCAACTACTCAGAGGAATAATCATCAAAATCCTCAAGGTATGACCGAATATCACAAGGAGAATATAGCACCGGGTCATCCTTGGGTGTCTGAAAAAGGTTTGTAATCATACCATCCCCTTGTTGCCAATTGTCAAGTTTATTAATGTCATATGATAGTTTTAAAGGAAACTTTTGGAAATGATCATGAGCGTGAGGCACAAAGGATGCTAGGATATAGATATGAGCAACCAGAGAGCAGTGGCAAGGCCCCCGTAGATCCAGAGGCAGCTTTCATGCAGGTTATCAACGATATGTTATCTAGTCAATGGACCATGTCTCAGTCCTTGGCACAGGTGGTTGATAGATTGGCTAGAGTGGGCACCCCAGATACACAAGTCCCACATGCAGCACAGGGGAACTCGGGAGCAAGCAGTAGACCCAGTTCACCCTCTCACACATACACCTCTGCGAGTAGGATTCCCAGACCCTTGTTTCCTAGTTTCCAGAGGGCACCCCTGGTAGAAGAAGCACCACCAATACCACAGAGGCCACCCACTCATGCCGATGACATTGCAAAGTATAGGAGGGAGTACGCAATATTGCGTCGTGACTTTCATCAGGACATGACCTTAGTCGAGTACTGTGGACTTAGACTAAGGAACCGCTGCAAACGGGAGGACCACAACAGCAGCAGGGGCATAACCTCGATTTCATCCGAAAAGTTGGGAAACTCACCATCCCTTCTTTCGACGAATCGTCCAAATACACCGCCAGAGCTTGGGTACAGAAGCTAGACACGTATTACAAGATCAACCAGATGAACGAGATAGAGGCCATCAGTTTTGTGAACTTACACTTGGAGGGTGAGGCACATGAGTGGTGGTATCATGGACTGGTGACATTGCGTCACAGTCGCATCACCTCCTATAGGGATTTTACAGATAGGCTCATGGACAGGTTTGACAGGAAGGATCTTGAGATACACTTCAAGGATCTAGCCCAGTTGAGACAAACTGGCATAGCAGAGGCGCTCATCACAGAGTTTCAGAGGGTAGCCATGGAAATGACATATATATCAAAGCCCAGGTTGATCATGTTATTCACAGAAGGACTCAAAGAGCCTTTGAGAGGATGGGTGAAGGCATACAGACCTCCCACTTTGCAGGATGCCATCCTTCGCACTCGAGATCTGGCAAACTCAGTGCCAAAGACTAAAACTTTCTCCAAACCATTTTTCCCCAGAGAGATCGAGACAGGAATCCATTCCAGAAAGAATGGAAGGGAAAGGAGAAGTTGGATGATGAGACTAGGCGAGAGCTTATGAGGAAGAAGCTTTGCTTCAGCTATAGAGATCCTTGGGTCCCAGGACATAGGTGCATGGGCAAGGTAGAGATTCATTATATTGAGGTAGCAACAGATAGCGTGGATAGTGTGGAGGAGGAGCAGGACAATGGATCCACTAGTTCAGAGGAGGAGTCAGCACCAGCAGAGGAGCAACCTCCCCGTCGACCACCGACACCGGTAGGAGCCCATCCTACAGTAGTCTCACAATCGCCAGAAAAGGCTAACATGAGGAAACCAACAAAGGGAGGTGTCATAGCGACCCTTTCTGGTGTCCTCAGGTATGATACCCTCTGTATCAGAGGGATTATCCAGGGGAAACGAGAAATCACCCTGATAGATGGTGGGGCCACCCATAAATTCATCGACGCTTCACTAGTATCAAGACGGGCACTTCAGACAGAGGTGTTTGAGGGGTTTGATGTTGCAGTAGTAGATGGCCACACAGTGGAGTGTCTAGATAGAGTTCCAAACTTAGAGCTGAAGTTAGGCAACTACACATTGAGAGACACATTTTATGTGGTTGACCTATCAGACACAGATGTGGTGTTAGGAGTTCAGTGGATGATTACCTTGGGAAAAATCACTACCAACTAACAAACCTTGGAAATGGGATTCAGAGATCGGGATGTGAAGAAGGTTGTTCTAAGAGGTATGTCGATAGGAGCACCTAGGAAAGTTTCAGCCAAGAGGATGGAGAGGATATTCAGACATGGGGAGGTAGCATATGTCGCAGAATGATTGATCACTACTCAGAAGGATTCAAAAAGTCGACAACAATACCACACAAAGATCAAGAATTTATTGGGACGACATCAACAGGTCTTTGAGGTAATTCCACCAAGGAGACAACCTGACAGTGGGCTTGAGCACACCATTGAGTTGGAGGAGGGAGCCAAACCTATGATCACCCACCCCTATCATAATCCTAGGAGGTTCAAGGATGAGATAGAGAAGGAAATCAAGGAATTATTGGCGATGGGACACATCAAACCGAGCAACAGCCCATTTTCTTCTTCAGTTGTCTTAGTTCTGAAGAAGGATGGCACCATGAGGATGTGCATTGATTACCGATCCTTGAACAAGAAAACCATCAAGAACCAGTACCCTATCCCACGCATTGATGAGTTGATGGATGAACTGCATGGGGCAGTTTTCTTCTCAAAAATTGATCTACGCTCTGGATATCATCAGAACAACATCCGAGAGAAGGACATAGAGAAGATGGCATTTCGATGTCATTTTGGACACTTCGAGTTACTGGTTATGCCATTTGGGCTAACCAATGCACCTGCTACATTCCAATCTTGCATGAACCATATATTCAGGGATCAGTTAAGGAAATCAATCTTGGTTTTCTTCGACAACATCTTGATCTATAGCCATTCAGGGAAAGAGCATATGAGGCACCTAGATGAGGTATTGAGCATCATGGAGGTACAATCATTATATGCCAAAGAGTCCAAGTGCAAGTTCGATATGACAGAGTTGCTTTACTTAGGCCAAATCATCAGTGCACAGGGGGTACAGGTGCACCAAGAAAGGATCAGGGCCATTTTGGATTGGCGGACACCCAAGAACGTGATAGAATTAAGGAGTTTCTTCAGGCTGTGCAGCTATTATAGGCAGTTCATCCGGGGTTTTTCTCAGCTTGGAGCACCGCTGACAGATCTTACCAAGCATGGGGCCTTCATATGGACTGAGAAATCAGAGGAAGCCTTTGATCACATGATGGAAGTCATTGGCACTTGTCCAGTGTTGTCACTACCATACTTCACCTTGCCATTTGTACTAGAGTGTGACACATCCAGCGAAGGGATCGGTGCAGTTTTGATGTAGGGAGGACACCCCATTGTATTCGAGACCCAGAATCTTAGTCAACCTGAGAGGTTGTACTCCATTTATGACAAGGAAATGTTGGCAATCATGCATGCCTTGACCAAGTTCAGACAATATTTGGTGGGCAACAAATTCGTGGTCAAGACCAATCACAATAGTTTGAAGTATTTCCTTGAGCATAAGTACCTCAGTGAGAGCCACCAGAAATGGATGACAAAGGTACAGACAATCAACTTTGACATAGAGTATGTCAAGGGGAAGAAGAACATTGTGGCTGATGCACTATCGAGGAGACCTGCGGCATGTTCTTTGATGGAGATTTCAGCAGATTGGAAATCCCACTTGTTAGTGGAATATTCCAAGAACAAGTTCACTTGTGAGGTGATGGATGGGAAGATACAGGATGACCAGTATAGGGTCATTGACGATGTCATATTTTACAAGGATAGAGTCTACTCGGTGCCAGATTCAGGGCTTAAGAAGAAGATCCTCACCATAGTTCATGATTCACCTCTAGCAGGCCATCTGGGGTTTTTAAAAACCTATAGACAGATCAGAGAGAGGTTCTCATGGAAGGGCCTTAAACAAGATGTTATGAGACACGTTAGTGAGTGTGTCACTTTCCAGAAGAACAAGTCAGAGCATGCTCTTCTAGTAGGGCTACTTCATCCACTCCCCATTCCAGAGTAGAAATGGGAGAGTATATCTATGGACTTCATCACCAGTCTACCCACCCAAGGTCCAGGGTAAGGACTGTATCTATGTAGTGGTCAAAAAATTGACCAATTTTTCTCACTTCTATGCCATACCAATAGAGTACAACGCAGTTCAGGTAGCCGAGCTTTTCTTCGGGGAGGTCTTCAGAATTCACGGGTTGCCGAAGAACATTGTCAGTGACAGGGACAGTCGGTTCATAGTGACACCTAGCACCAGCTATCATCCTCAGACAGATGGGTAGACCGAGATTGTCAACAAGTGGGTTGAGGGGTATTTGAGGAACTATGTAGGAGGACAACAGAGAACGTGGGTAAAGTAGTTACATTTAGGAGAACATTGCTACAACACCACCTTCCACATGTCCATTGGTATGACACCCTTCCGAGCATTGTACGGATATGATGCTCCCACTTTGGTAGACTTGGTCTTTGGGGAGAGCAGAGCTCCCAAGGACAAGGATTGGATCATAGAGAGTCAGGAGATTCTCAAGTTGTTGAAAGAGAACCTACAGACGACGCAAAACTGACAAAAGATAAGTGAGGACAGGCACAGGATAGAGCACAGCTTTGAGGTTGGAGATTTGGTTTTCTTGAGACTCCAACCCTACAGACATTCATCTCTGAAGAAGAGTGAGGCCGAGAAGCTCAAGCCCAAATTTTATGGTCCTTACAGGATCATGCATCGAGTAGGTGAGGTTGCTTACGAGCTAGAGATTCCAGAGGGGAGAAAGATTCATAACGTGTTCCACGTATCTTGCCTCAAAAAGGCAGTGGGACAATTCATTAACACATCAGAGGAGCTTCCCCCATTGGATGAGAAGGGACAGTTGGAGTTAGTTCCGAAGGAGGTTTTGGAGTTTCGAGAGAAGAAACTAAGGAGTAGGGTCATCAGAGAGTGTTTGATCAGATGGAGAGGGCTTCCAATAGAGGACACTACTTGGGAGAGCGAGCAGGTGTTGCAGCACCCTGGACTGGTATTGCTTGAGGACAAGAAATTTCGGGAAGGGAGGACTGTAATGTCCCTTTCCAAATAGGAGCTCTAGAAGAGGAGGCTCAATGGTCTAAAGCACCCTGTTAGACTATAGCCAGGGCCAAAGAGGGGTAAGCAAGGTTACTAGAGGTCACTCCAGTCATAGGTGTTATATTCGAAAAGTGACATTGAGCTAAAAAGGGTTAAAAGCGCTTTTAAGTCATTATGAGCTAAAAATACAAGTCAATAGTGAATTAGGGTTTCAGCAGTGATTTAGGGTTTTGGAAGTCAATAGTGAATTAGGGATTCAACATGATTTAGGGTTTTGGAAATCAACAACAAATTAGGGTTTCAACATGATTTAGGGTTTTGGAAAGCTATAAAAGAAGGGTTAGCGACCTAATTCATTATTATGCAGATTGTGACTTGTCATTGAGGAGAAGAGGTGCATCTCATGAGTGATAGTTCAGTGTATTCTAGGAGGAAGACACCAGTTGGTTGATTTCGGTGTTGAAATACACACCCTAGTCACCGGGAAGATCATCCAAGTCTTCCATCATTCTTCATTGATTCCGCAGTGCTCCCATATTCTTGGTATTATCTTTTAGTTGCTTATTTGTATTCTGGATAAGATCCTTTTGTCTTTTGATCTAGCCGAGTGTTGTTATTTTATTCAGCCGCAGTTGCTTATTTATATTCCAGCTAAGATCCTTTGTATGTTGATCTAGTCAAGTATTGTCAATTATTCAGCCGCATTCGGCCATTTTGTAATCCAAAGAGATATCATAATACAAACTTTGAAGTCCTTTGTCACATTTGTTATTTGTATGATCATTTATATGTTGTAAACCTTTGATCCTATACACACATTAGCAGTGTTTCCTAGACTAGCCAAGTTAGGAACATTACAGGCACATTTGGGGTTCTAGAGCAAGCATCAGACCAAATTCATGGAAACCCTTCCGACCCATTTCCCAATAAACAAAGGTGGTCGTTTTGAGACATATCTTGTCCGATTCCAATGGTGGAATCACTAGGACGCATTTTTCCAGAAGAAGAGGGGCGCATTCCCCCATGGGTATCCATCCGAGGTCCAAATTCATCAGCAGAGGGGTCCAATAGATACCAATTCTGAGGACTAGAGCAGGGCGCATCATTTGGGACAGTTTCTAGGCCATTCCAAGAAGTATAGCTCCCAGGGCGAACTTTCCAGACTTCCAACAGTTACCGTCAGAGCTGTCATAGTCCCAGTGCATCCATTGATTCCGCAGTGCTCCCATATTCCGGGTGTTATCTTTTACTTTCTTATTTGTATTCCGGCTAAGATCCTTTGTTTGTTGATCTAGTCGAGTATTGTCAATTTATTCAACCACATTCAGCCATTTTGTAATCCAAAGAGATATCATAATACAAACTTTGCAGTCCTTTGTCGCATTTATTATTTGTATGATCATTTATATGGTGTAAACCATTGATCCTACAGACACATTAGCAGCATTTACAAGACTAGTCAGGTCAGGAACATTACAGTGGTATCAGATCTTTAGTCTTGTCAGCCTGTGACTAAAGACAATGAGTGCAATAGAAGACCCAAAGGGCCGTGAACACATAGGTGATGAACATGTCACTTAAAACAGGCATAAGGAAAGAAGGCATAGACCTGATTTTCCCCCTTTTCCTCCTATCTCAGAGGAAGAGGAAGAGGTACACAAAGAAGCAGAGAGAAGGGAAAAGCATGAGGCTAAGCACGAGGTAGAGAGGATGCTAGGAGACAGATATGAGCCACCAGAGGGCATTGGCAAGGCCCCCATAGATCCAGAGACATCTTTCATACATGTTATCGACGATATGTTAGCTAGTCAACGGACCATGTCTCAATCCTCAACATAGGTGGTTGATAGATTGGCTAGAGTGGGCACCCCAGACACACAAGTCCTTCATGCAGCACAGGGGAACTTAGGAGCAGCCAGTAGACCCCAGTCACCCTCTCACACATAGACCTCTACAAGTAAGATTCCCAAACCCTTGTTTCCCAGTTTCCAGAGGGCACCTCCAGTAGCAACATCGCCACCAATAGCACAGAGGCCACCCACTCATGCAGAAGACATTGTAGAGTATAGGAGGGAGTACGAAGCATTGGGTTGTGACTTCCATTAGGACATAACCTTAGTCGTGTACTGTGGACTCAGACTCTGGAACTGCCACAGAGAGCCGCAGAGGGGAGGACCACAACAGTAGCAGGGGCATAACCTCGATTTCATCCTAAAAGTTGGGAAACTCACCATCCCTTATTTCAACGAATCATCCAAATACACCGCCAGAGATTGGGTATAGAAGCTTAGACATGTATTACAAGCACAACCAAATGATCGAGACAGAGGCCATTAGTTTCGTGACCTTACACTTGGAGGGTGAGGCACACGAGTGGTGGTATCATGGACTAGTGACATTGGGTCACAGTCGCATCACCTCCTATAGGGAGTTTACAAATAGGCTCATGGAAAGGTTTGATAGGAAGGATCCCGAGATACACTTCAAGAATCTAGCCCAGTTGAGACAAACTGGCACAGCAGAGGCGTTCATCACAGAGTTTTAGCAGGTAGTCATGGCAGTGACAAATATATCAGAGCCCAGGCTGATCATGTTATTCACAGAAGGACTCACAGAGCCTTTGAGAGGATGGGTGAAGGCATACAGGCCTCCCACTTTGCAGGATGCCATCCTTCGCACTCGAGATCTGGCAGACTCAGTGCCAAAAACTAAAACTTTCTCCAAACCATTTGTGCCCCAGAGGAATAGAGACAGGAAGCCATTCTAGAGAGAATGGAAGGCAAAGGAGAAGTTGGATGATGAGACTAGGTGAGAGCTTATGAGGAAGAAGCTTTGCTTCAGCTGTAGAGATCCTTGGGTCCCAGGCCACAGGTGCATGGGCAAGGGAGAGATTCATTATATTGAGGTAGCAGCAGACAATGTGGATAGTGAGGAAGAGGAGGAGGAGTAGGACAGTGGATCCACTTGTTCAAAGGAGGAGTCAGCACCAGCAGAGGAGCAGCCTCCCCGTAAACCACCGACACCGGCAGGAGCCCATCCTCCAGTAGTCCCACAATCGCTAGAGCAGGCTAACGGGAGGAAACCAACAAAGGGAGGAGTCATAGGGACCCTTTCTGGTGTTCCCAGATATGATACCCTTCGTATTAGAGGGATTATTCAAGGGCAATGGGTAATCGCCCTGATAGATTGTGGGGCCACCCACAACTTCATCGACGCTTCACTAGTATTGAGACAAGCACTTCAGATAAAAGATTTTGAGGGGTTTGATGTTGCGGTAGCAGATGGCCACACAGTGGAGTGTCTAGACAAAGTTCCACACTTAGAGATGAAGTTAGGCAACTACACAGTGAGAGACACATTTTATGTGGTTGACCTATCGGACATAGATGTGGTGTTAGGAGTTCAGTGGATGATTACCTTGGGAAAAATCACTACCAACTACCAAACTGTGGAAATGGGATTTAGAGATCAGGATGGGAAGAAGGTTGTTCTAAGAGGTATGTCGACAGGAGAACCCAGGACAGTTTCAGCCAAGAGGATGGAGAGAATATTGATACATGGTGAGGTAGCATATGCTACAGAATGCTTGATCACTACTGAGAAGGATTCAGAAGGTCGACAACAATACCATATAGAGATCAAGAATTTATTGGGACAACATTAGTAGGTCTTTGAGGCAATTCCACCAGGGAGACCACCTGACAGGGGGTTTGAGCACAGCATTGAGTTGTAGGAGGGGACCAAACCTATGATCATGCCCCTTATCGTCATCCTAGGAAGGTCAAGAATGAGATAGATAAAGAAATCAAGAAATTGCTAGTGATGGGACACATCAGACCGAGTAGCAGCCCATTTGCTTCTTCAGTTGTCTTAGTTTTGAAGAAGGATGGCAGCATGAAGCTGTGCATTGATTACTGAGCCTTGAACAAGAAAACCATCAAGAACCGGTACCCTATCCCACGCATTTACAAGTTGATGGATGAACTGCATGGGGCAGTTTTCTTCTCAAAAATTGATCTACGCTCTGGATATCATCAGATCAACATCCGAGAGCAGGACATAGAGAAGACGACATTTCGATGTCATTTTGGACACTTCAAGTTCCTGGTTATGCCATTTGGGCCAATGCACCCACTACATTCCAGTCTTGCATGAACCATATATTCAGGAATCAGTTAAGGAAATCAGTCTTGGTTTTCTTTGACGACATATTGATGTATAGTCGTTCATGGAAAAATCATATGAGGCACCTGGATGAGGTATTGAGCATCATGGAGGCACAGTCATTATATGCCAAAGAGTCCAAGTGAGAGTTTGATATGACAGAGTTGCTTTACTTAGGCCACATCATCAGTGCACAGGGGGTACAGGTGCACCAAGAGAATATCAGGGCCATTCTGGATTGGCCGACACCCAGGAACATGACAGGATTGAGGAGCTTCTTTGGGTTGTGAATCTATTACAGGCGGTTCGTCCGAGGTTTTTCTCAGCTTGGAGCACTGTTGATAGATATTACCAAGCATGGGGCCTTCATATGGACTAATAAATCACAGGAATCCTTTGATCACATGAAGGAAGTCATGGGCACTTGTCTAGTGTTGGCACCACCAGACTTCACCTTGCAATTTGTACTATAGTGTGATGCATCCTGCGAAGGGATCGGTGCAGTTTTTATGCAGGGAGGACACCCCATTGTATTCGAGAGCTAGAAGCTTAGTCAACCTGAGAGGTTGTACTCCATTTATGACAAGGAAATGTTGGAAATCATGCATGCCCTGACTAAGTGCAGACAATATTTGGTGGGCAACAAATTCATGGTCAAGACCAATCACAACAGTTTGAAGTATTTCCTTGAGCAGAAGGACCTCAGTGAGCGCCAACAGAAATGGGTGACGAAGGTACAGGATATCGACTTTGACATAGAGTATGTTAAGGGGAAGAAGAACATTATGGCCGATGCACTATCGGGGAGACCTGCGGCATGTTCTTTGATGGATATTTTAGTAGATTGGAAATCCCACTTATTAGTGGAATATTCCAAGAACAAGTTCGCTTGTGAGGTGATGGATGGGCAGATACAGGATGACCGGTATAGGGTCATTTACAATGTCATATTTTACAAGGATAGACTCTACTTGGTGCCAGATTCAAGGCTCAAGAAGAATATCCTCACCGTATTTCATGATTCACCTCTAGCAGGCCATCAAGGGTTTTTCAAAACCTATAGACAGATCAGAGAGAGGTTTGTTGAGTACAATTTTATGCTTCCTTCCACTCCATAAACTATACTTTTGCCTACAAAACCATCCATTTTTATTTCATATTATTCCATATTTTCCATAAAATAGCTTATGCAAGGTACATTTATCATTCCTTAGCTTAAGAATTGAATTTTCGAATTTTTGGCATTAAAATTAAAAATTTATCAGAAATTGCAGGATTTGACTAAATCCCATA
>ML781605.1:496528-509329 GCA_009831015.1 Picea engelmannii | reverse complement strand
AACGATAATGGAAGTTGTGAAGACTATGATCCATGATCAAGATCTTCCTATGTGCTTATGGGTAGAAGCAACAATGGTAGTTGTATATGTGAGAAACCAACTGTCCCATAATGCACTTGGCCTCAATACCCTGGAAGAGATGCTCAAGACGACGACTAAAACTCTCAAATGGGTATCCAAAGTTTATTTCATATGTGGAAACAAATAATTTTACTTTTCAACCCATAATCCCACTTCGTTCAAACTCGAGCCTAGAATGTGACCCAAAGTTGAGAAAATGTAGCTCAAGAACTACACGTCTCCGCTCACAAATCAAGACCACATCTAAAAATCTCAAATGGGTATACAAAGTTGATTTCATATCTCGAAACGAAGAATTTTACTTTTCAACCCATAATCCCACTTCGTTCAAACTCGGGCCTGGAAAGTGACCCGAAGTTGAGAAAATGCAGCCCAAGAACTACATGTCTCCACTCACAAATCAAGACCGCGTCTACAACTCTCAAATGGGTATCCAAAGTTCATTTCATATCTAGAAATGAAGAATTTTACTTTTCAACCCATAATCCCACTTCGTTCAAACTCGGGCCTGGAATGTGACCCGAAGTTGAGAAAATGCGGACCAAGAACTACATATCTCCGCTTGCAAATCAAGACCTTGTCTACAACTCCCAAACGGGTATCCCAGGTTGATTTCATATTTTGAAACGAAGAATTTTACTTTTCAACCCATAATCCCACTTCGTTCAAACTCAGGCTTGGAATGTGACCCAAAGTTGAGAAAATGTGGCCCAAGAACTACACATCTCCGCTCGCAAATCAAGACCACATCTACAACTCCCAAATGGGTATCCAAAGTTGATTTTATATTTGGAAATATTTTTTTTTACTTTTCAACCCATAATCCCACCTCTTTCAAACTTGGGCCTGGAATGTTACCCAAAGATGAGAAAATGCGGCCCAAGAACTACACATCTTTGCTCGCAAATCAAGACCACGTCTAAAACTCCCAAATGTGTATCCAAAGGTTATTTCATATTTGGAAACGAAGAATTTTACTTTTAAACCCATAATCCCACTTCATTCAAACTCGATCCTGGAATGTGACCCGAAGTTGAGAAAATGTGGCCCAAGAACTACACGTCTCCGCTCGTAAATCAAGACCACATCTAAAACTCTCAAATGGGTATCAGAAGTTGATTTCATATTTGGAAATAGAGAATTTTACTATTCAACCCATAATCCCACTTCGTTCAAACTCGGGCATGGAATGTCATCCGAAGTTGAGAAAATGTGGCCCAAGAACTACACTTCTCAAATCACAAATCAAGACCACGTCTACAACTCTGAAATGGGTATCCAAAGTTGATTTCATATGTGGAAATGAATAATTTTACTTTTCAACCCATAATCCCACTTCGTTCAAACTCGAGCCTGGAATGTGACCCGAAGTTAAAAAAATGCGGCCCAAGAACTACACGTCTCCGCTCTCAAGTCAAGACCACATATACAACTCTCAAATGGGTATAGAAATTTGATTTCATATTTGGAAACAGAGAAATTTACTTTTTAACCCATAATCCCACTTCATTCAAACTCGGGCATGGAAAGTGACCCGAAGTTTAGAAAATGCGGCCCAAGAACTACACCTCTCCACTCACAAATCAAGACCACATCTCCAACTCTCAAATGTGTATCCAAAGTTGATTTCATATTTGAAAGTGGAGAATTTTACTTTTCAGCCCATAATCCCACTTCATTCAAACTCAGGCCTGGAATGTGACCCGAAGTTGAGAAAATATGCCCCAAGAACTACACGTGTCCGCTTGCAAATCAAGACCACGTCTACAACTCTCAAATGGGTATCCAAAGTTGATTTCATATTTGGAAGCGGAGAATTTTACTTTTCAACCCATAATCCCACTTCGTTCAAACTCAGGCCTGGAATGTGACCCGAAGTTGAGAAAATGCGGCCCAAGAACTACATGTCTCTGCTCGCAATCAAGACCACGTCTGCAACCCTCAAATGGGTATCCAAAGTTTATTTCATATTTGGAAATGGAGAATTTTACTTTTCAACCCATAATCCTACTTCGTTCAAACTCGTACCTGGAATGTGAGCCAAACTTGAGAAAATGGGGCCCAAGAACTACACGTCTCCACTCGCAAATCAAGACAACATCTCCAACTCTCAAATGGGTATCCAAAGTTATTGTCATATCTGAAAGCGAAGAATTTTTCTTTTCAACTCATAATATCACTTCATTCAAACTCAGGCCTGGAATGTGACCCAAAGTTGAGAAACTGTGACCCAAGAACTACATGTCTGCACTCACAAATCAAGACCACATCTCCAACTCTCAAATGGGTATCCAAAGCTGATTTCATATTTGGAAATGAAGAATTTTACTTTTCAACACATAATCCCACTTTGTTCAAACTCGAGCCTGTAATGTGACCTGAAGTTGAGAAAATGTGGCCCAAGATCTACACTTCTCCACAGGCAATCAAGACCACATGTAGAACCCTCAAATGGGTATCCAAAGTTGATTTCATATTTGAAAGTGGAGAATTTTACTTTTCAACCCATAATCCCACTTCGTTCAAACTCGGGTTTAGAATGCAATCTAAAGTTGAGAAAACGCACCACAAGAACTACATGTCTCCATTCGCAAATCAAGACCACATCTCCAACTCTCAAATGGGTATACAAAGTTGATTTCATATTTGGAAACGAAGAATTTTACTTTTCAACCCATAATCCCACTTCGTTCAAACTCAGGCCTGTTATGTAACCCAAAGTTGAGAATATGCGTCCCAAGAAATACACGTCTCTGTTCGGAAATCAATACCACATCTCCAAATCTCAAAAGGGTATCCAAAGCTGATTTCATATTTGGAAATAGAGAACTTTACTTTTCGACCCATAATCCCACTTCATTCAAACTCGGGCTTGGAATGTGATCCAAAGTTGAGAAAAAGCGGCCCAAGAACTACACGTCTCCATTCGCAATCAATACCACGTCTACAACCCTAAAATGGGTATCCAAAGTTGATTTCATATTTGGAAATGAAGAATTTTACTTTTCAACCCATAATCCCACTTCGTTCAAACTCAAGCTTGGAATGTGACCCGAAGTTGAGAAAATACGGCCCAAGAACTACATGTCTCCACTCGCAAATCAAGAGCACATCTACAACTCTCAAATGGGTATCCAAAGTTGATTTCATATCTAGAAACGAAGAATTTTACTTTTCAACCCATAATCCCACTTCGTTCAAACTCGGGCCAAGAAAGTGACCCGAAGTTGAGAAAATGCAGTCCAAGAATTACATGTCTCCGCTCGCAAATCAAGACCTTATCTATGACTCCCAAACGGGTATTCCAGGTTGATTTCATATTTGGAAACGAAGAATTTTACTTTTCAACCCATAATCCCACTTCGTTCAAACTCAGGCTTGGAATGTGACCCGAAGTTGAGAAAATGTGGCCCAAGAACTACACGTCTCCGCTCGCAAATCAAGACCATGTCTACAACTCCCAAATGGGTATCCAAAGTTGATTTTATATTTGGAAGCAAAAAAATTTACTTTTCAACCCAGAATCCCACCTTGTTCAAACTCGGGCCTGGAATGTTACCTGAAGATGAGAAAATATGGCCCAAGAACTACACATCTCTTCTCGCAAATCAAGACCACATCTACAACTCTCAAATGTGTATCCAAAGGTCATTTCATATTTGGAAACGGAGAATTTTACTTTTCAACCCATAATCCCACTTCGTTCAAACTCGAGCTTGGAATGTGACCCGAAGTTGAGAAAATGCGGCCCAAGAACTACACGTCTCCGCTCGTAAATCATGACCACGTCTAAAACTCTCAAATGGGTATCAAAAGTTGATTTCATATCTGGAAACAAAGAATTCTACTATTCAACCCATAATACCACTTCCTTCAAACTTGGGCCTGGAATGTAATCCAAAGTTGAGAAAATGTGTCCCAAGAAATACACTTCTCAAAACGCAAATCAAGACCATGTCTACAACTCTGAAATGGGTATCCAAAGCTGATTTCATATGTGGAAATGAAGAATTTTACTTTTCAACCCATAATCCCACTTCTTTCAAACTCGAGCCTGGAATTTGACCCGAAGTTAAAAAAATGCAGCCCAAGAACTACCCATCCCCGCTCGCAAGTTAAGACCTGTTGGCAGCCAATCATTTTTTTAATTGCTCTTAAAAAATGTTGCCTACACCCCTTGTCTCATTAATGAAAAATCATCGTCGCATTGTGCTTCTAGGCATTTGTTTCATTTGTAGACAATTGCAATTTGGTCTCGATTTAATTTTCACAACTGTAAGTGTGTAAATACCTCTTTCATCGTTTGGACTGTAGTCGTCTTTTATCGATTTCTCCAAAAACACTTGACCATTGGTTTATCACATGACTACTAAAGGTTTTCTCGAATTTATGTCCTTGAGCATGCTCTTACCTTGATTGCTCATTTGGATATGTTTGATTGCTAAGCTTTGGACATAAAAGTTTATTGGTTTTATTCTGATCTTATGAAAGTTATAATGGATTTGGTCTTATTGCTTTTATCCTCTTTACTATGGACTTTTCACTCAGCTATTATATGAGGAATTTTGGATCATTATGTTCTAGAGACTTTGGAATGCAAACACTTCAATGTGCAAACGAATACATTGGTAAGTTTATGAGGTTTAAGTCAAGAAATAGCAATGGTTTGAAAGCGCATGGATTAATCATATTTGATTTTACAAGTTAATGCTTGGTATATTGTTTGGTTGATAATACGATGATTGATTCATAACTCCAAACTATGTATTAGCATTGATTAATGTTAAAACCTGGGTTGAACGATTTATTGACACGATGTATATGGTGTTTGAATCGAACTGTACACTTGGCATGAGTATAACACATGGTATTGGTTATGCTCCGGTTGATTGGCACGTTAATATGATTACACACCTATTTGTTGGCCGATACACATGGTATAAACGATCATGTTTTGTTAACATAGTACTCAGTCAATTAATACAGTGCGTGGAAGTGGTAATCCCACCACCTTCTCATGTTTGCAGTTAATTCTGGTCTATTCGAGCTTTGAAGCCATCAAACCTAATGTTTTTCAACTCTGTGCATTGTTTCATTCACTGTAAACCCTATCATGTGCAGAGGTTATGGCTCCTGTTGTAAGGGCTGAGCCTGACGGGTGCCAAGCACTGTTGACATTCAGTGGTGCATGTAATGACCTAGAACAAAACGGGTGTCTTGCTTTCATAAGGAAGTTTGATGGCTATGACCTCACAATGGCTTGACAATTTGCATTGTCGTTCGATGGCTTCCGAGCCAAAGTGGGAGATGTCCAGCTAGAAATTACTGAAGAATTTCTCAGTCTGGAAACCAGCTTGCCTGCCAAGGGACAAAAATGGTCAAAAAGTTGCAAGGTAGATGATGTCCCATGGACATTACTATTCCAACCTCGCATAGTGAACTCATGCGACAGAGGATTACCTGCAAAGATGTTAAAACCCCGTTGGTATGATCTCTTGATGATTATCAAACGTTTCGTTACCTGTGAAAGCAGGTATGGGTTTATTTTCTTATTCCACCTGCGTTTATTAATGGTTTTCATGGGATTTGAACTAAGTATGCCTTACTATCTGCACCGAAGTCTTTTCAAAAAGGATAAACGATACAAGCATAGCAAGGCTGACACTATCCTCTTTCATGTTGGGTTGATCAAAATGGTTTTAGTTTATGAGTTAGGGTTACGTCGTGATTCTTGGCATGATTTCCTCAGCCATAATGGTTTTGGAGAGTCAAACCCTCCACAGGTAGATAAGCCCATGGTAGCCGAGAGAAAACCTACCCCTGTGCCTTATAATGTTTTATTACCTAGACCTAAGCCCGAGTCACCTACAAGTTTGCCTAAGTCTGTGCCGAAACAAACCGAAGTTGCTAAAGCTACAACCCAAAAGACTAGAGTGAAGACTGGCGTTAATACTCGAGGCAAGAAAAATGCAAGATTGATCTCTCGCATGGTGAGGAACAAGCCTAAGCTTCCTTCCAAAACAGAGCCTATCGTTGTTAGCGAGGACTCTGATTCAGACATTGAACGATTTCTCTCTGAAGAATATCCTTACTCTGAGGGATTGTGTAGCAAACCGCCTCATGATTTCGTCAGGAACCTCCCTCCTTGTCTGCGGGATAACCCTGACTTTCCTGGTATTGAGCCACTACATGAAACCCTCAGGGAATCATCAAAACCCCCTTCTGTTCATCCTGTTGCTACACCTTGTGATCAATGTGGGTTGTGGGTTGAAAGATACTATTTGGATGTACCTACATTGCAATCCAGGATCTACGAGTTGGAAAACCAAGTGGCAAAGCTCACTGGTCAGAATGCAAAGGTGCAACCTTCCGATAAAAAGAAACGAACCATGGGTTTAGTCCTGTTCAAAAACGTCAAGTCTGCCATTGGGTATCCAAACTTGATTTCATATATGGAAATGAAGAATTTTACTTTTCAACCCATAATCCCACTTTGTTCAAACTCGGACCTCGAATGTGACCAGAAGTTTAGAAAATGCGACCCAAGAACTACACATCTACGCTGGCAAATCAAGACGATGACTAAAACTCTCAAATGGGTATCCAAAGTTGATTTCATATTCGAAAACAAAGAATTATACTTTTCAACCCATAATCCCACTTCGTTCAACCTGGGGCCTCGAATGTGACCCAAAGTTGAGAAAATGCGGCCCAAGAAATACACGTCTCCGCTCGCAAATCAAGACCACATCTACAACTCTCAAATGAGTATCCAAAGTTGATTTCATATATGGAAACGCAGAATTTTACTTTTCAACCCATAATCCCACTTCGTTCAAACTCGAGCCTGGAATGTGACCCAAAGTTGAGAAAATGCGGCCCAAGAACTACATGTCTCCGCTCGCAAATCAAGACCATGTCTACAACTCTCAAATGGGTATCCAAAGTTGATAACATATCTAGAAATGAAGAATTTTACTTTTCAACCCATAATCCCACTTCGTTCAAACTCGGGCCTAGAATGTGACCCGAAGTTGAGAAAATGCGGCCCAAGAACTACATGTCTCCGCTCGCAAATCAAGACCTTGTCTACAACTCCCAAACGGGTATCCCAGGTTGATTTCATATTTGGAAACGAAGAATTTTACTTTTCAACCCATAATCCCACTTCATTCAAACTCAGGCTTTGTATGTGACCCGAAGTTGAGAAAATGTAGCCCAAGAACTACACGTCTCCGCTCGCAAATCAAGACCACATCTACAACTCCCAAATGGGTATCCAAAGTTGATTTTATATTTGGAAACAAAAAATTTTACTTTTCAACCCAGAATCCCACCTCGTTCAAACTCGGGCCTGGAATGTTACCCGAAGATGAGAAAATGTGGCCCAAGAACTACACATCTCTACTCGCAAATCAAGACCATGTCTACAACTCCCAAATGTGTATCCAAGGGTCATTTCATAATTGGAAATGGGTAATTTTTCTTTTCAACCCATAATCCCACTTCGTTCAAACTCGAGCCTGGAATATGACCCGAAGTTGAGAAAATGCGGCCCAAGAACTACATATCTCCACTTGCAAATCAAGACCTTGTCTACAACTCCCAAACGAGTATCCCAGGTTGATTTCATATTTGGAAATGAATAATTTTACTTTTCAACCCATAATCCCACTTCGTTCAAACTCAGGCTTGGAATATGACCCGAAGTTGAGAAAATGTGGCCCAAGAACTACACATCTCCACTCGCAAATCAAGACCATGTATACAACTCCCAAATGGGTATCCAAAGTTGATTTTATATTTGGAAACAAAAAATTTTACTTTTCAACCCAGAATCCCACCTCGTTCAAACTCGGACCTGGAATGTTACCCGAAGATGAGAAAATGCAGCCAAAGAACTACACATCTCTGCTCGCAAATCAAGACCATGTCTACAACTCCCAAATGTGTATCCAAAGGTCATTTCATATTTGGAAATGAAGAATTTTACTTTTCAACCCATAATCCCACTTCATTCAAACTCGAACCTGGAATGTGACCCGAAGTTGAGAAAATGTGGCCCAAGAACTACACTTCTCTGCTCGTAAATGAAGACCATGTCTAAAACTCTCAAATGGGTATCAAAAGTTGATTTCATATTTGGAAACAGAGAATTTTACTATTCAACCCATAATCCCACTTCGTTCAAACTCGGGGCTGGAATGTCATCTGAAGTTGAGAAAATGTGGCCCAAGAACTACACTTCTCGACTCGCAAATCAAGACCACGTCTACAACTCTGAAATGGGTATCCAAAGTTGATTTCATATGTGGAAATGAAGAATTTTACTTTTCAACCCATAATCCCACTTCATTCATGTTCGAGCCTGGAATGTGACCCGAAGTTAAAAAAATGTGGCCCAAGAACTACACCTCTCCACTCTCAAGTCAAGACCACATCTACAACTCTCAAATGGGTATAGAAATTTGATTTCATATTTGGAAACAAAGAAATTTACTTTTCAACCCATAATCCCACTTCGTTCAAATTCGGGCGTGGAAAGTGACCCGAAGTTTAGAAAATGCGGCCCAAGAACTACACGTCTGCCCTCACAAATAAAGACCACATCTCCAACTCTCAAATGGGTATCCAAAGTTGATTTCATATTTGAAAGTGGAGAATTTTACTTTTCAGCCCATAATCCCACTTCGTTCAAGCTCAGGCCTGGAATGTGACACGAAGTTGAGAAAATATGGCCCAATAACTACACGTCTTTGCTCGCAAATCAAGACCAAGTCTACAACTCTCAAATGGGTATCCAAAGTTGATTTCATACTTTGAAGCGAAGATTTTTACTTTTCAACCCATAATCCCACTTCGTTCAAACTCAGGCCTAGAATGTGACCCAATGCTGTGAAAACGCGGCCCAAGAACTACATGTCTCTGCTCACAATCAAGACGACGTCTGCAACCCTCAAATGGGTATCCAAAGTTGATTTCATATTTGGAAACGGAGAATTTTACTTTTCAAACCATAATCCTACTTCGTTCAAACTCGTACTTGGAATGTGACCCAAACTTGACAAAATGGGGCCCAAGAACTACACGTCTCTACTCGCAAATCAACAAAACATCTCCAACTCTCAAATGGGTATCCAAAGTTATTTTCATCTCTGAAAAAGGAGAATTTTTCTTTTCAACTCATAAATCCACTTCGTTCAAACTCAGGCCTGGAATGTGACTTGAAGTTGAGAAACTGCGACCCAAGAACTACACGTATCCACTCGCAAATCAATACCATATCTCCAACTCTCAAATGGGTACCCCAAGATGATTTCATATTTCGAAACGAATAATTTTACTTTTCAACCCCTAATCCCACTTTGTTCAAACTCAGGCTTTGAATGTGACTCGAAGTTGAGAAAATGTGGCCCAAGAACTACACGTCTCCGCTCGCAAATCAGGATCACATCTACAACTCCCAAATGGGTATCCAAAGTTGATTTTATATTTGGAAACAAAAAATTTTACTTTTTAACCATGAATCCCACCTTATTCAAACTTGGGCCTAGAATGTTACCCAAAGATGAGAAAATGTGGCCCAAGAACTACACATCTCTGCTCGCAAATCAAGACCATGTCTGCAACCCTCAAATGGGTATCCAAAGTTGATTTCATATTTGGCAACGGAAAATTTTACTTCTCAACCCATAATCCTACTTCGTTCAAACTCGTACCTGGAATGTGACCCAAAGTTGAGAAAATGCATCCCAAGAACGACACGTCTCTGCTCGGAAATCAAGACCATGCCTCAAACTCTCAAAAGGGTATCCAAAGCTGATTTCATATCTGGAAATGGAGAATTTTACTTTTCAACCCATAATCCCACTTCTTTCAAACTCAGGCCTGGAATGTGACCCGAAGTTGAGAAAATGCGGCCCAAGAACTACACGTCTCTGTTCGCAATCAATACCACATCTACAACCCTCAAATGGGTATCCAAAGTTGATTTCATATCTGGAAATGAAGAATTTTACTTTTCAACCCATAATCCCACTTTGTTCAAACTCGGGCCTGGAATGTGACTCGAAGTTGAGAAAATGCGGCCCAAGAACTACATGTCTCCGCTCGCAAATCAAGACCACGTCTACAAATCTCAAATGGGTATCGAAAGTTGATCTCATATCTAGAAACGAAGAATTTTACTTTTCAACCCATAATCCCACTTCCTTCAAACTCGGGCCTGGAATGTGACCCGAAGAAGAGAAAATGTGGCCCGAGAAATACACGTCTCCACTTGCAAATCAAGACCATGTCTACAACTGCAAATGGGTATCCAAAGTTTATTTCATATCTGGAAGCTCAGAATTTTACTTTTCAACCCATAATCCCACTTTGTTCAAACCAGGGTCTGAAATGTGACCTGAAGTTTAGAAAATGCAGCCCAAGAACTACACGTCTCTGCTCACAAATCAAGACCACATCTACAACTCTCAACTAGGAATCCAAACTTGATTTCATATATGGAAATGAAGAATTTTACTTTTCAACCCATAATCCCACTTTGTTCAAACTCAGACCTCGAATGTGACCAGAAGTTTAGAAAATGCGACCAAAGAACTACACATCTACGCTGGCAAATCAATACGACAGCTAAAAGTCTCAAATGGGTATCCAAAGTTGATTTCATATTCGAAAATAAAGAATTTTACTTTTCAACCCATAATCCCACTTCGTTCAAACTCGGGCTTGGAATGTGACCCAAAGTTGAGAAAATGTGGCCCAAGAACTACACGTCTCCGCTCGCAAATCAAGACCACGTCTACAACTCTCAAATGAGCATCCAAAGTTGATTTCATATATGGAAATGCATAATTTTGCTTTTCAACCCATAATCCCACTTCGTTCAAACTCGAGCCTGGAATGTGACCCGAAGTTGAGAAAATGCGGCGCAAGAACTACATGTCTCCACTCACAAATCAAGACCATGTCTACAACTCTCAAATGGGTATCCAAAGTTGATCTCATATCTAGAAACGAAGAATTTTACTTTTCAACCCATAATCCCACTTCCTTCAAACTCGAGCCTAGAATGTGACCCGAAGATGAGAAAATGTGGCCCAAGAAATACACGTCTCCACTTGCAAATCAAGACCACGTCTACAACTCTCAAATGGGTATCCAAAGTTGATTTCATATCTGGAAGCTAAGAATTTTACTTTTCAACCCATAATCCCACTTCCTTCAAACAAGGGCCTGGAATGTGACCCGAAGTTTAGAAAATGCGGCCCAAGAACTACACGTCTCCTCTCACAAATCAAGACCACATCTACATATCTCAACTAGGTATCCAAACTTGATTTCATATATGGAAATGAAGAATTTTACTTTTCAACCCATAATCCCACTTTGTTCAAACTCGGACCTCGAATGTGACCAGAAGTTTAGAAAATGCGACCCAAGAACTACACATCTATGCTAGCAAATCAAGACGATGACTAAAACTCTCAAATAGGTATCCAAAGTTGATTTCATATTCGAAAACAAAGAATTCTACTTTTCAACCCATAATCCCACTTCGTTCAACCTGGGGCCTGGAATGTGACCCAAAGTTGAGAAAATGTGGCCCAAGAACTACACATCTCTGCTCGTAAATCAAGACCACATCTACAACTCTCAAATGAGTATCCAAAGTTGATTTCATATATGGAAACGCAGAATTTTACTTTTCAACCCATAATCCCACTTCGTTCAAACTCGAGCCTGGAATGTGACCCGAAGTTGAGAAAATGCGGCCCAAGAACTACATGTCTCCGCTCGCAAATCAAGACCATGTCTACAACTCTCAAATGGGTATCCAAAGTTGATTTCATATCTAGAAATGAAGAATTTTACTTTTCAACCCATAATCCCACTTCGTTCAAACTCGGGCCTAGAATGTGTCCCGAAGTTGAGAAAATGCGGCCCAAGAACTACATGTCTTCGCTCGCAAATCAAGACCTTGTCTACAACTCCCAAACGGGTAACCCAGGTTGATTTTATATTTGGAAACGAAGAATTTTACTTTTCAACCCATAATCCCACTTCGTTCAAACTCAGGCTTTGTATGTGACCCGAAGTTGAGAAAATGTAGCCCAAGAACTACACGTCTCCGCTCGCAAATCAAGACCACATCTACAACTCCCAAATGGGTATCCAAAGTTGATTTTATATTTGGAAACATAAAAATTTTACTTTTCAACCCAGAATCCCACCTCGTTCAAACTCGGGCCTGGAATGTTACCCGAAGATGAGAAAATGCGGCCCAAGAACTACACATCTCTACTCGCAAATCAAGACCACGTCTACAACACCCAAATGTGTATCCAAAGGTCATTTCATATTTGGAAACGGGTAATTTTTCTTTTTAACCCATAATCCCACTTCGTTCAAACTCGAGGTTGGAATGTGACCCGAAGTTGAGAAAATGCGGCCCAAGAACTACACGTCTCCACTTGTAAATCATGACCACGTCTAAAACTCTCAAATGGGTATCGAAAGTTGATTTCATATTTGGAAACAGATAATTTTACTATTCAACCCATAATCCCACTTCCTTCAAACTCGGGCCTGGAATGTGATCCGAAGTTTAGAAAATGTGGCCCAAGAACTACACTTCTCGACTCGCAAATCAAGACCACGTCTACAACTCTGAAATGGGTATCCAAAGTTGATTTCATATGTGGAAATGAAGAATTT
>ML781605.1:485691-496154 GCA_009831015.1 Picea engelmannii | reverse complement strand
ACCCGAAGTTTAGAAAATGTGGCCCAAGAACTACACGTCTCAACTTGTAAATCAAGACCACGTCTACAACTCTCAAATAGATATCCAAAGTTGATTTCATATTTGGAAGCGAAAAATTTTACTTTTCAACCCATAATCCCACTTTGTCCAAACTCGGGCTTGGAATGTGACCCGAAGTTGAGAAAATGCGGCCCAAGAACTACACATCTCTCCTCGCAAATCAAGACAATGTCTACAACTCTGAAACGGGTATCCAAAGTTGATTTCATATTAGGAAGCGGATAATTTTACTTTTCAATCCATAATTCCACTTCGTTGAAACTCGTGCCTGCAATGTGATCTGAACTTGAGAAAATGTGGCCCAACAACCACACGTCTCCACTCGCAAATCAAGACCATGTCTACAACTTTCAAATGGGTGTCCAAATTTCATTTTATTTTTGGAAGCGGAGAATTTTACTTTTCAACCCATAAACCCACTTCATTCAAACTCGGGCCAGGAATGTGACACGAAGTTGAGAAGATGCGGCACAAGAAATACACGTCTCCACTCACAAATCAAGACCACGTATCGAACTCTCAAATGGGTATCCAAAGTTGATTTCATATTTCAAAGCGGAGAATTTTACTTTTCAGCCCATAATCCCACTTTGTTCAAACTCAAGACTAGAATGTGACCAGAAGTTGAGAAGATATGGCCCAAGAACTACACGTCTCTGCTCGCAAATGAAGGCCATGTCTACAACTCTCAAATGGGTATCCAAAGTTTATTTCATATTTGGAAGTGGAGAATTTTACTTTTCAACCCATAATCCCACTTCATTCAAACTCGGGCTTGGAGTGTGACCTGAAGTTGAGAGAATGTGGCCTAAGAACTAAACGTCTTTGCTCGCAATCAAGACCACATCTGCAACCCTCAAATGGGTATCTAAATTTGATTTCATATTTGGAAACGGAGGATTTTACTTTTCAACCCATAATCCCACTTCGTTAAAACTCGTACCTGGAATGTGACCCGAACATGAGAAAATGGGGACAAAGAACTACACGTCTCCACTCGCAAATCAAGACAACGTCTCCAACTCTCAAATGGGTATCCAAAGTTATTTTCATATCTAAAATCTGAGAATTTTTCTTTTCAACTCATAATCCCACTTCGTTCAAACTCAGGCCTGGAATGTGACCCGAAGTTGAGAAACTGTGACCCAAGAACTACACGTCTCCACTCACAAATCAAGACCACATCTCCAACTCTCAAATGGGTATCCAAAGTTGATTTCATATTTGGAAACAAAGAATTTTACTTTTCAACCCATAATCCCACTTTGTTCAATCTCGGGCCTGTAATGTGACCCGAAGTTGAGAAAATGTGGCCCAATAACTACACGTCTCCGCTTGCAAATCAAGACCTTGTCTCCAACTCTAAAATGGGTATCCAAAAATGATTTCATATTTGGAAGCAGAGAATTTTACTTTTCAACCCATTATCCCACTTCATTCAAACTCGGGCCTGGAATGTGACCCGAAGTTGAGAAAATGTGGCCCAAGATCTACACTTATTTACATGCAATCAAGACCACATGTACAACCCTCAAATGGGTATCCAAAGTTTATTTCATATTTGAAAGTGGAGAATTTTACATTTCAACCCATAATCCCTCTTCGCTCAAACTTGGGCCTCGAATGTGACCTGAAGTTGAGAAAATGCACCACAAGAACTACATGTCTCCGCTTGCAAATCAAGACCACATCTCCAACTCTCAAATGGGTATCCAAAGTTGATTTCATATTTGGAAATGAAGAATTTTACTTTTCAACCCATAATCCCACTTCATTCAAACTCGGGCCTGTTATGTGACCCAAAGTTGAGAAAATGCATCCCAAGAACTACACGTCTCTGCTCGGAAATCAAGACCACGTCTCCAACTCTCAAAAGGGTATCCAAAGCTGATTTCATATTTGGAAATGGAGAATTTTAATTTTCAACCCATAATCCCACTTCATTCAAACTCGGGCCTGGAATGTGACCCGAAGTTGAGAAAATATGGCCGAAGATCTACACATCTCCGCTCGCAATCAAGACCATGTGTACAAATCTCAAATGGGTATCCAAAGTTGATTTAATATTTGGAAGCGAAAAATTTTACTTTTCAACCAATAATCCCACTTCATTCAAAATTGAGTATGGAGTATGACCAGAAGTTGACAAAATGTGGCCCAAGAGCTACAAATCTTCGCTCGCAAATCAAGACCACATCTCCAACTCTCAAATGGGTATCAAAAAATGATTACATATTTGGAAGCGAAGAATTTGACTTTTCAACCCATAATGCCACTTCGTTCAAACGTAGGCCTAAAATGTGACACGAAGTTGAGAAAATGCGTCCCAAGAACTACACATATCCACTCGCAAATCAAGACCACGTCTCCAACTCTCAAATGGGTACCCAAAGTTGATTTCATATTTGGAAATGAAGAATTTTACTTTTCAACCCATAATCCCACTTTGTTCAAACTCATGCCTGGAATGTGACCCGCATTTGACAAAATGCGGCCCAAGAACTACACATCTCCGCTCGCAAATCAAGACCACGTCTACAAATCTAAAATGGGTATCCAAAGTTGATTTCATATCTAGAAACGAAAATTTTTACTTTTCAACCCATAATCCCACTTCGTTCAAACTCGAGCCTGGAATGTCACCCGAAGTTGAGAAAATGCGGCCCAAGAACTACACATCTCCGCTCGCAAATCAAGACCACATCTCCAACTCTCAAATGGGTACCCAAAGTTGATTTCATATTTGCAAATGAACAATTTTACTTTTCAACCCGTAATCCCACTTCGTTCAAACTCAGCCCTGGAATTTGATCCGAATTTGACAAAATGCAGTCCAAGAAATACAGATCTCTGCTCGCAAATCAAGACCACGTCTACAACTCTCAAATGGGTATCCAAAGTTGATTTCATATTTGGAAACGAAAATTTTTACTTTTCAACCCATAATCCCACTTCGTTCAAACTCGCACTGGAATGTGACCCGAAGTTGAGAAAATGAATCCCAAGAACTACATGTCTCTCCTCGCAACCAAGACCACGTCTACAACTTGCAAATGTGTATCCAAAGTTGATTTCATATTTGGAAACAAAGAATTTTACTTTTCAACCCATGATAATCACACTTCGTTCAAACTCGTGGCTTGAATACGACCCAAAGTAGAGATAATGCGGCCCAAGAACTACACGTCTCCACCCGCAATCAAGACCACGTCTAAAACCCTCAAATGGGTATCCAAAGTTGATTTCATATTTGGAAATGAAGAATTTTACTTTTCAATCCACAATCCCCTTTGTTCAAACTCGGGCTTGGAATGTGACCCGAAGTTTAGAAAATGTGGCCCAAGAGCTACACGTCTCCGCTCGCAATCAAAACCATGTGTACAACCCTCAAATGGGTATCCAAAGTTTATTTCATATTTGGAAACGGAGAATTTTACTTTTCAACCTATAATCCCACTTCATTCAAACTCTGGCCTGGAATGTGACCCGAAGTTGATAAAATGAGACCCAAGAACTACACATCTCTGCTCATAATCAAGACCACGTCTACAACCCTCAAATGGGTATCCAATGTTGATTTCATATTTGGAAATGGAGAATTTTACTTTTCAACCCATAATCCCACTTCATTCAAACTTGAGCCTGGAATGTGACCCGAAGTTGAGAAAATGCGGCCCAAGAACTACACGTCTCTGCTCGCAATCAAGACGACGTATACAACCGTCAAATGGGTATCCAAAGTTGATTTAATATTTGGAAACGAAGAATTTTACATTTCAACCCATAATCCCACTTCATTCAAACTCGGGGCTTGAATGTAACCCAAAGTTGAGAAAATGTGGCCCAAGAACTACATGTCTCCACTTGCAATCAAGACCATGTCTAAAATGATGAAATGGGTATCCAAAGTTTATTTCATATTTGGAAACGAAGAATTTTACTTTTCAAACCATAATCCCACTTCGATCAATCTCGGGCCTGGAATGTGACCCGAAGTTGAGAAAATCCATCCCAAGAACTACACATCTCCACTAGAAATCAAGACCACATCTACAACCCTCAAATGGGTATCCAAAGTTTATTTCATATTTTAAAATGGAGAATTTTACTTTTCAACCCATAATCCCACTTCGTTCAAACTTGGTACTGTAATGTGACTCGGAGTTGAGAAAATGCGGCCCAAGAACTACACGTCTCTACTCGCAATCAAAACCACGTCTACAACCCTCAAATGGGTATCAAAAGTTTATTTCATATTTCGAAACGAAAAATTTTACTTTTCAACCCATAATCCAACTTCGTTCAAACTCGGGCCTGGAATGTGACCCGAAGTTGAGAAAATGTGGCCCAAGAACTACACGTCTCCACTCATAGTCAAGACCACGTGTACAACCCTCAAATGGATGTCCAAAGTTGATTTCATATTTGGAAACGAAGAATTTTTCTTTTCAACCCATAACCACACTTCGTTCAAACTCGGGCCTGGAATGTGACCCGAAGTTGAGAAATGTGGCCCAAGAACTACACGTCTCTGTTCACAATCAATACCACTTCTACAACCATAAAATTGGTATCCAATGTTCATTTCATATTCGGAAACGAAGAATTTTACTTTCCAACCCATAATCCCACTTTGTCCAAACTTAGGTCTGGAATGTGACCGAAAGTTTAGAAAATGCACCCCAAGAAGTACAATTCTCCGCTCGCAATCAAGACCACATCTACAACTCTCAAATGGGTATCCAAATTTGATTTCATATTTGGAAAYRRAAAATTTTACTTTTCAACCCATAATCCCACTTYRTCCAAACTTGGGCCTRGAATGYGAYCYGAAGTTGAGAAAATGHAKCCCAATAACTACATGTCTCCTCTCRCAATAAGGACCATGTCTACAAATCTCAAATGGGTATCCAAAGTTGATTTCATATTTGCAAACGTAGAATTTTACTTTTCAACCCATAATCCCACTTCGTCCAAACCCAGGCTAGAATGTGACCCGAAGTTGAGAAAAAGCGGCCCAAAAACCACACGTATCAACTCACAATCAAGACCACGTATACAACGCTCAAATGGGTATCCAAAGTTGATTTCATATTTGGAAACAGATAATTTTACTTTTCAACCCATAATCCCACTTCGTCCAAACTTGGGATTGGAATGTGACCCGAAGTTGAGAAAATATGGCCCAATAACCACAAGTCTCTGCTCGCAATCAAGACCATGTCTACAACCCTCAAATAGGTATCCAAAGTTGATTTCATATTTCAAAACGACGAATTTTACTTTTCAACCCATAATCCCACTTCGTTCAGACTCGGGCCAGGAATGTCACCCGAAGTTGAGAAAATGTGGCCCAGGAACAACACTTATCCACACACAATCAAGACCACGTCTACAACCCTCAAATGGGTATCCAAAGTTGATCTCATATTTGGAAACAAAGAATTTTACTTTTCAACCCATAATCCCACTTTGTTCTGGGCCTGGAATGTGGCGCGAAGTTGAGAAAATGCGGCCCAATAACTACACGTCTCCGCTCGCAATAAAGACCATGTCTACAACCCTCAAATGGGTATCCAAAGTTGATTTTATATTTGGAAATGGAGAATTTACTTTTCAACCCATAATTCCACTTCATTCAAACTCGGGGCTGGAATGTGACCCGAAGTTGAGAAAATGCAGCCCAAGAACTACATGTTTCCTTTCATACTCAAGACCACGTCTAAAACCCTCAAATGGGTATCCAAAGTTCATTTCATATTTGGAAATGAAGAATTTTACTTTTCAACCCATAATCCCACTTCGTTCAAACTCGGGCCTGGAATGTGACCCAAAGTTGAGGAAATGTGGCCCAAGAACTACACGTCTCCACTGGAAATCAAGACCACGTCTACAACACTCAAATGGGTATCCAAAGTTGATTTCATATTTGGAAGCAAAGAATTTTACTTTTCAACCCATAATCCCACTTCGTTCAAACTCGGGCTTGTAATGTGACCCAAAGTTGAGAAAATGAGGCCCAAGAACTACATGTCTCTGCTCGCAATCAAGGCCACGTCTACAATTCTCGAATGTGTACTCAAAGTTGATTTAATATTTGGAAATGAAGAATTTTACTTTTCAACCCATCAACCCACTTCGTTCAAACTTGGGCCTGGAATGTGGCCCGATGTTGAGAAGATGCGGCCCACGAACTACACGTCTCCGCTCTCTCGGTAATCAAGACCACGTCTCCAACTCTCAAATAGGTATCCAAAGTAGTTTTCATATTTGGAAGTAGAGAATTTTACTTTTCAACCCATAATCCCACTTCGTTCAAACTCGGGCCTGGAATGTGACCTGAAGTTAAGAAAATCTAGCCCAAGATCTACACATCTCCGCTCACAAATCAAGACCGCGTCTCCAACTCTCAAATGGGTATCCAAATTTTATTTCATATTTGAAAGAGAAAAATTTTACTTTTCAACCCATAATCCCACTTCCTTCAAACTCGGGCCTAGAATGTGACCCGAAGTAGAGAAAATGCGGCCCAAGAACTACATGTCTCCACTCACAAATAGGGACCACGTCTCCAACCCTCAAATGGGTATCCAAAGTTGATTTCATATTTTGAAATGAAGAATTTTACTTTTCAACCAATAATCCCACTTTGTTCAAACTCGGGCCTGGAATGTGACCTGAAGTTGAGAAAATGCGGCCCAATAACTACATGTCTCCACTCCCAAATCAAGACCTCATCTCCAACTCTCAAATGTGTATCCAAAAATGATTTCATAATTGGAAGCAGAGAATTTTACTTTTCAACCCATTATCCCACTTCTTTCAAACTCAGGCCTGGAATGTGACTCGAAGTTGAGAAAATGCGGCCCAAGAACTACACTTCTCCACATGCAATCAAGACCACGTGTACAACCCTCAAATGGGTATCCAAAGTTAATTTCATATTTGAAAGCGAAGAATTTTACTTTTCAACCCATAATCCCTCTTCATTCAAACTCGGGCCTGGAATGTGACTTGAAGTTGAGTTTTGAACCACAAGAACTACACGTCTCCGCTCACAAATCAAGACCACATCTCCAACTCTCAAATGGGTATCCAAAGTTGATTTCATATTTGGAAACAGAGAATTTTACTTTTCAACCCATAATCCCACTTCGTTCAAACTTGGGCCTGGAATGTGACCCGAAGTTGAAAAAATGCGTCCCAAGAACTACACGTCTCTGCTCGGAAATCAAGACCACGTATCCAACAATCAAAAGGGTATCCAAAGATGATTTCATATTTGGAAATGGAGAATTTTACTTTTCAACCCATAATCCCACTTCATTCAAACTCGGGCCTGGAATGTGACCCGAAGTTGAGAAAATGCGGCCCAAGAACTACACATCTCTTCTTGCAATCAAGACCACGTGTACAAATCTCAAATGGGTATCTGAAGTTGATTTCATATTTGGAAGGGAAGAAATTTACTTTTCAACCCATAATCCCACTTCGTTCAAGATCGGGTATGGAATATGACCCGAAGTTGAGAAAATGTGGCCCATGAACTACACATCTTCGCTCGCAAATCAAGACCACATCTCCAACTCTCAAATGGGTATCAAAAAATGATTTCATATATGGAAGCGAAGAATTTGACTTTTCAACCCATAATCCCACTTCGTCTAAATGCGAGCCTGAAATGTGACCCGAAGTTGAGAAAATGCGGCCCAAGAACTACACGTCTCCACTCACAAATCAGGAGCACATCTCCAACTCTCAAATGGGTACCCAAAGTTGATTTCATATTTGGAAATGAAGAATTTTACTTTTCAATGCGTAATCCCACTTCGTTCAAACTTGGGCCTGGAATGTGACCCGAATTTGACAAAATCCGGCCCAAGAACTACACATCTCCGCTCGCAAATCAAGACGACGTATACAACTCTCAAATGGGTATAAAAAGTTGATTTCATATTTGGAAACGAAAAAATTTACTCTTCAACCCATAATACCACTTCATTCAAAATCGAGATGGAATGTGACTCGAAGTTGAGAAAATGAAGCCCAAGAACTGAACGTCTCTGCTCGCAATCAAGACCACATCTACAACTCGCAAATCGATATCCAAAGTTGATTTCTTATTTGGAAATAAAGAATTTTACTTTTCAACCCATAATCCCACTTCGTTCAAACTCGGGGCTTGAATATGACCCAAAGTAGAGATAATGCAGCCCAAGAACTACACGTCTCCACCCGCAATCAAGACCATGTCTAAAACCCTCAAATGGGTATCCAAAGTTGATTTCATATTTGGAAACGAAGAATTTTACTTTTCAACCCACGATCCCACTTCGTTCAAACTCGGGCCTGGAATGTGACACGAAGTTGAGAAAATGTGGCCCAAGATGTACACGTCTTTGCTCGAAATCAAGACCACATCTACAACATTCAAATGGGTATCCAAAGTTTATTTCATATTT
This sequence comes from Picea engelmannii, assembly GCA_009831015.1. Lineage (NCBI taxonomy): Eukaryota > Viridiplantae > Streptophyta > Pinopsida > Pinales > Pinaceae > Picea > Picea engelmannii. The sequence goes on along the minus strand of ML781605.1, from coordinate 487,632 downwards.
TAAAATGGACAATTTTACTTTTTAACACATAATCCCACTTCATTCAAACTCAGGCCTAGAATGTAACCCGAAGTCGAGAAAATGCAGCCCAAGAACTACACGTCTCCGCTCACAATCAAAACCACGTGTACAACCCTCAAATGGGTATCCAAAGTTTATTTCATATTTTAAAATGGAGAATTTTACTTTTCAACCCATAATCCCACTTCGTTCAAACTTGGTACTGGAATGTGACCCGAAGTTGAGAAAATGTGGCCCAAGAACTACACGTCTCTGCTCGCAATCAAAATCATGTCAACAACCCTCAAATGGGTATCCAAAGTTTATTTCATATTTGGAAACGGAGAATATTATTTTTCAACCCATAATCCCACTTCATTCAAACTCGGTCCTGGAATGTGACCCGAAGTTGAGAAAATACAGCCCAAGAACTACACGTCTCCGCTCACAGTCAAGACCATGTGTACAACCCTCAAATGGGTGTCCAAAGTTGATTTCATATTTGGAAACGAAGAATTTTACTTTTCAACCCACAATCCCACTTCGTTCAAACTCGGGCCTGGAATGTGACCCGAAGTTGAGAAATGTGGCCCAAGAACTACACGTCTCTGCTCGCAATCAAGACCTCTTCTGCAACCCTAAAATTGGTGTCCAAAGTTGATTTCATATTTGGAAATGAAGAATTTTACTTTCCAACCCATAATCCCACTTTGTCCAAACTTGGGTCTAGAATGTGACCCGAAGTTTAGAAAATGCACCCCAATAAGTACAATTCTCTGCTCATAATCAAGACCACGTCTACAACTCTCAAATGGGTATCCAAATTTGATTTCATATTTGGAAATGAGAAATTTTACTTTTCAACCCATAAACCTACTTCGTCCAAACTTGGGCCTGGAATGTGACCCGAAGTTGAGAAAATGCGGCACAATAACTACACATCTCCTCTTGCAATAAGGACCATGTCTACAAATATCAAATGGGTATCCAAAGTTGATTTCATATTTGCAAACATAGAATTTTACTTTTCAACCCATAATCCCACTTAATCCAAACCCGGGCCTAGAATGTGACCCGAAGTTGAGAAAAAGCAGCCCAAGAACCACACGTCTCAGCTCGCAATCAAGACCATGTATACAACACTCAAATGGGTATACAAAGTTGATTTCATATCTAGAAATGGATAATTTTACTTTTCAACCCATAATCCCACTTCGTCCAAACTTGGGATTGGAATGTGACCCAAAGTTGAGAAAATCTGGCCCAATAACTACACGTCTCTGCTCGCAATCAAGACCACGTCTACAACCCTTAAATAGGTATCCAACGTTGATTTCATATTTGGAAACATAGAATTTTACTTTTCAACCCATAATCCCACTTCGTTCAAACTCGAGCCAGGAATGTGACCCAAAGTTGAGAAAATGTGGCCCAGGAACTACACTTATCCGCGCACAATCAATACCACGTCTACAACCCTCAAATGGGTATCCAAAGTTGATCTCATATTTGGAAACAAAGAATTTTACTTTTCAACCCATAATCCCACTTTGTTCAAACTCGGGCCAAGAATGTGACCCGAAGTTGAGAAAATGTGGCCCAAGAGCTACACGTTTCCACTCACAAATCAAGACCACGTCTACAACTCTCAAATACGTATCCAAAGTTAATTTCATATTTGGAAGCGGAGAATTTTACTTTTCAACCTATAATCCCACTTTGTTCTAACTCGGGCCTAGAATGTGACCTGAAGTTGAGAAAATGAAGCCCATGAACTACACGTCTCCTCGCGCAAATCAAGACCATGTCTACAAGTCTCAAATGGGTATCCAAAATTGATTTCATATTTGGAAGAAGAGAATTTAACTTTTCAATCCATAATCCCAATTCGTTCAAACTCGGGCCTGGAATGTGACCCAAAGTTGAGAAAATGCACCCTAA
>ML781605.1:425487-441358 GCA_009831015.1 Picea engelmannii | reverse complement strand
TGTTATTCTATATTTCATTGTTTCGCTTTCATCTGTCTAAATTGGAGATTTAGAGGCCCGAAATTCATTATTTGATGCTCTTGGCTTAGAAATTTAGATTATGTTTTTCTCTTCTCAACTGATTCAGAATTCATTATTATAATGCTCTGATGTAGTTATGTGTTTCTTTTTCTTCTGATGCCATTGTAATTTTCAAATATAAACTCAGACTCACTAACTCATTTATCCTATTTCTATTAATAGTTCTCATGTTCTGAAAATGCATTGTTCATTCCATACTCCATGGCCCAAATGCCATTTTCATTTGTCAAGTTACTTTATTAAACCCCCCCCAAAAAAACCAAATCTAGCCACCAATTTCCATAGATATATCAGGTGACACGAGAGAGCCCTCTTTGAGTTTAGAAGGCCAGTGCCTCAGCTCTAAATCTGGTTGAAATAGTTACCTCTGTCATTTGTCTATTCAGTCGGATAGATTTATGGAGTGCTAACATTCTGGCATCGTTGTCGGGGACGAATTGAAAAAATTTCTCTAGGAAAGAACAACATGATTGAGTTCTAAGGTCTGAGAGTAGAAGACTCTTAGGCACATATTGGTTGTCTTCCTACTCTGGTGACTCCACACATCAAAGAATCAATTTGAAGGTGATTCCACTGGTAGAAGAATCCAAAAATTTGAATTTTCACTGGCGACTCCACTCTTAATGCAAAATCCAGATCCCAAAATGTTATTGGCAACTTCACTCAAATTTTAAATGCAGTTAAAAGACTCCATTGGAAGATGAGATGCCTTTACATAGGTATGAAAAGGAATTATGGAAGAAAACAGGTACTTAAAATGGGATCTCCTCCAAAGAATTTTACTTTCTGTTATAAGTTACCTCTACTCCTTCCTTGAATATTCCAAACAATTTTTTTTTTACCTACTGCATTCCAATAATGATCATGAGAATCTTGAAATTGCGTATCCTCCTCTTAAATTTGTACATGAATATCCTCACTGTATCAATGATTTTGATAAAAAAAATCCATCTGGGCCATGTGATGACCATAACCAAGTTGATGAGTCTCATGAAACCAAACCTGATATTCCACCTCTTGTACTTGATCCAACATCCTCCAAGACTCAACATAGATACAGACCCTTAAAATTACCTCAAGTCCTTCATTATTTTCCTCCTAAGCACTATAAATACCTGCCTGTGTTTGATGGGGAACGTGATGTCATCTCAGCTGAAAAACACATCCAAGGGTTTGAGCATGTTATAGAGTTGTTTGAGATTGACCATGATGATGTTTGCATGAGGGCCTTCTCTCAATCCTTGAAAGGGGACACCAAATACTGGTTTAAACATTTGCAGCTAGATACAATTAGCTCATGGGAGGAATTGAAGAATGTTTTTTTTTAATTTTTGGGGAAAGAATAAATCTTTGGAGCTACAACTTGCAGTGTTCTATGCCTTGAAATGGCAGAGAAAAAAAACTATCTTTGTATTCAATAGAAGGTTTTCCATTATTTACTAAAAAAATCCTGAAGAGATTCAACCCACTAAAGTTGTTGCCATGCTCCATTATACAACAACTCTTCATCCAGATTTGTCTTTACTCCTGAAGGAAAGAAGACCTAAGTCCTTACAGCAAATGTTTAATGATGCCCAAGGTATTCAACACAACATCTAGGCATGTAAACAAATACAAAAGGAGGGGTTGGATGCTCAAGAACATGAAAGTGAATGTGAATAGAAAGTAGTTGATTTGAGTCTTGAGCATAGAATTGACAATATCATGGGCCCTCTTAAAGTTTCAAATGACTATGATTGCGCTAAAAATTATATTCCACTTGTTAAAAGAAGAGGTGTTGTTTTAGCTTATGAGCCATCCCATGATAAGCAGGGGGCTGATTATTTTATATATTCTTATGTAGACAGTCAGAAGTATGAGTTTTCAAACCAGTTTGTTGAAGAACAGATTAATGTTCCAAGTCTGTTCTTGTTAGACGACGTTACATATGATGCTAATTTTCCTGTATATGAAAAATATGAGGATGATCGTGATATTGAAGACTTTCTTTTTCAGCAGTACAGTGAGGATAAAAATATTAGATCAGCTGAAGAGAATTCTCTACCCTTGTGATTTACTACATTCAAATTGTTGAAAGAGAATTCTCAGATTATTGTGGAGGAAAATGAATTTGTGCTAATGCAAAGTCACAACAAACCAACGACACAGATCGACAAGATATTGGAACACTCTTCTCAGGACGCTTGATGACCCTATTCTTTGTTTTGAGGAAGACCTTATAAATTCAGAAATATAATTATTGGTTGAAGACAAAGCTGAAAGTATGCATGTCCAAAAACCCAAAGAGATGGAAAAATGTACGTATGATGATACTAGAAAAAATGAAGGTTTTGGATCAGGTAACAGAACCTTGCCATTATGTTTTCCCTCATTCTAATTATTGAAACAAAATGTCGGTAGAGTTTCAAATAAGAGAACGTCCAAACATGGCATTGAAAGTGAAGAAAGTAGCAGGCTTACAAATAAAAACTCTCTCCCCTTGTGCATGAAATTTTAGAAAAAATAGGGATTTCTGACTATTTTCACAGTAGCATTGTTTTACATGAAAAGGTTGTCATCGTTGAAGAACACCAACTACACTAACATGCATTGAAAAATAATTACTTGGAAGGGTATTTCAATTCAGAATTCCAATCTGTGCTTAGTCATCAGATTAAAGAAGAAGCAGATCAAGAGATTCTTATCGAAGGCCTTTTCCTTTCTCCTAGGACTAATGCAGATGTTCAACAATATTACCAGCAAGACAAGGTATTTCAAGGTTGCCTTTCTTCCCCTGAAAATGATGTGGTGATCCTATTTTTGAACAACCTAGATGTAGATGAATATTTTGAAATTTCACCTATGGAGACTCTGAACGACGAGGAAACCCTTGTGGAGGAAGCTTAATCTTCTATCTTGATTCCTTAAAAAGAATCATTCCTCCATGAGATTCATGATCCCAAGACACATTATATTGAAAGGGTTTGCAATCAAAATCTACCAATAATAGTGGATTACAATGAATCAATGTATGTACCAGATGTGAATCTTTTTACACCAAATGATGTTCTCTAGCCATGGTTGCTTTATGACCCAGGAAATCACTACTACTAGACTTCTCAACAACTCTGTGAGTTTTTTAGAAGTCAACAAGTTGAATCACGTGAAAACAAAAATGTGGTGGAGAGAGTAAAACATGTTGATTATTTTGCATATATTTTAGAAGATCATTTTGCAATCCTATTGGAGGTAATAAAAAATCCAAATGTTTTTTATTTTTTGAGATTTGGATTGATGGATAAATTTTTGAATGAATTATCAGTCAACAGGATTTGGAGCAAGCTTGTGCGAAGTAAACAGACAGTGGATAAAATGCTTGCATGGTTGCATTGGCATTTTGATTTCACTTGATTGACAGTTCATTTCAACAGTTAGGGTAGGTAGGAGTGTGCGAATAATCTTGTTGGTCAAACATTTTTCAGTTTGGATTTCTAGTATTGTGTATAGTCAGATTTTAGCGGTGTATTCAGTATTCAGTATCCAGTTGAGATAAGTGTGCAGAGTTTGGAATTCAGCAGACACCGGTGATATGGTAGAATAAGGGTACACACACATGTTTTAGGATCAACCCAATGGATAAGGCACAAGTTCTATGAGTTCTTTGCTACCTCATAGAGAGGATAGCATCCCCATTTCGAGCCTATGTTATCACCATAAAAATTCCCAGACAAGATCCAAGTCTCAAACATTTAGCAAGTACTACATCACAGTGGAAGCATGATAGCTTATTTAGACAACCAGGACATATATGGTCGCATATGGACAAATATAGTAGAGGTGCAAAAGGTATAACTCGATAGACAGTCGATTGTGAAATGACCCAGATCAATGGTTGGAGCCCAGATCAAGCGATGAACTTGCACGACACTTAACCATGTAAATTCAGACCAGGGAAAACCATTGTGGTTTTTAAAATGGACACATGATGCCTCCAGAGATACATCGGGGTGAAAGGAGGTTTTCCTAAAACCACTTTTGCAAAATTATTGATGTCACATGTTTCAATACATCAAATCAAACACTCATGGGGCGGGTGACAACTAGTCAGAATCACCCTGCTTCACTCATTCGGTAATTCACAACTGTATGATGTTAGGTGAACGCCACCATGTAATGAACTCGAATACTAATCATTTGAAATGGATTGGGAAAGCATGGTAAAACAACGTACTGTAGTCGATCTTGTCAATAATTCATAATTGGAACTCTATAAATACCGATTCTCAAGTATGGAGGCATCATTTCATCCATAAACGAAGTAATCTCCAATTTGATCAACTCTCTGATTTTTGTAGGAACATTTTGGTGTCCATGAAATTGGGACACATGGACAAAGCTATATCCATTGAAACCGGTCATTCAAGTAACATAGAAGATTTACCTACGAGTAAAAAGGAAAGGGTAATTGCACATATATTAGCGACTAAATTCCATAGAGAACCTACTATAGACTCTGGATTAGAAGTCAGGCTAAATACCATTATGAGGGATCTAATCATCAATAGGCAATCTGCGAAAAAGAAACAGAGAAAACGACAGAAGAAAGAAACCATAGATGAAACGACTGAAAGTGTTGGAGAGAATCAACCGGTCTAGTTGGATACTCTAAAGGAGGAGATTGCTAAGCTAAAATGAATTCTCGGGTGAAGATAAGTACATCCCAGAAATTTTTGGAAAAATGGCAACCTAAGGAAAGGGGCCTAGATATGACATACATGTTACTAATGGTCCCTTTAAAATAGGATAATTGTTACGTTAAATCATTCCTTTTGGTAACTTGTCTCTATTTTTAGAATTCTGAGGAAACCTGAACATTTTGAATTCCACGAGAAATTCCTCTCTCTCTCTCTCTCTCTCTCTCTCTCTCTCTCTCTCTCTCTCTCTCTATATATATATATATATATATATATATATATATATATATTATCTTGAGGATGTAGAAATCATGGAGAAAAGAGGAGTCTGCCCTCTGTGCAGGAAGACTTTTGTAAATTTTGGGGCTAGAATGAATATATAAATGCAAAAGTGGATTTTTGACTGTCTATGAAAATATTCTAACTGCCGGTGATATGAGTCTTGTTTTCTTTCATAGTATGTGATTCATGTTATCCTATATTTCATTTTTTCCCTTTCATCTATTTAAATTGGAGATTTAGAGACCTAAAATTCATTATTTGATGCTCTTGGATTAACAATTTAGATTATGTTTTTCTCTTCTTAACTGATTCAAAATTCATTACTATAATTCTCTGATGTAGTTATGTGTTTATTTTTCTTCTAATGCCATTCTAATTTTCAAATATAAACTCAAACTCACTGCCTCATTTAACATGTTCCTATTAATAGTTCTCATGTTCTGACAATGCATTATTCATTCCAGACTCCATGGCCCAAATGTCATTTTCATTTCTCTAGTTACTTTATTAAAAACCCCCAAAACAAGCCAAATATAGCCACCAGTTTCCATAGATATATCAAGTGACACGAGAGAGCCCCCTCTGATTTGAGAAGGCTAGTGTCTCATCTCTAAAGCTGGTTGAAATAGTTACCTCTGTCATTTTTCTATTCAGCCGGACAAATTTACAGAGTGCTAACACCACCCACAACTTGGAACATGCTGCCATTGTCCATGCCTTGAGGATGTGGAGGCATTATCTCATGGGAAATAAATTCGAATTAAGGACAAACCACATTGGACTGAAGTATATTTTTGAGCAACCGACCTTGAATTCCAGGCAAACAAGATGGCTGGAATTTTTAAGTGAATATGACTTCGATGTCAAGCATATCAAAAGAAAGGAAAATAAAGTTTCTGATGCACTTAGTAGAAGAGTGCATCTCATGMATGCTACTRTTGTTAKTATGCATCAGTCARACTTGAAGAGGAKAATTTTAGATGGTCTTDTTATAGATCAGCATTACCTACAKGTAAAGGAAAAMTTACAACAAGGAAATGTACAAYAGAAAATAAAGGAGTATGAGATAAAGGAAGACAAATTAATCAACATAAAAATAGAATCTATGTTCCTAGTTCTGGAGAACTGGGGAATTTGGTACTGAAGGAAATGCATGATGTTCCTTATGCTGGATATCTCGGTTACCAGAAAACAATTACAGTAGTAAGAAGGATTTTTTTTTGGTCGGGTATGAAGAATGATGTTGTTGATTACATCGCTCGATGTATGGAATGTCAGAAGGTGAAGGCTCAACATAGGCACCAACAAGTTTGTTGCAGCCATTGGCAATCCCAGAGAAGAAATGGGAAGTGATCACCATGGATTTCATCACAGGATTACCCAAAATGAATAAGAAACATGATTCAATCATGGTGTTGGTTGACAAATTAACAAAGGTTGCTAATTTTGTGCCTGTGAAGACAACACATACAATGGCTAATTATTTAAGGAAAATCTCCCTGCGGACAGGTAGATCTCCTCAAAGAGATAGAATCTTAACTCTAAGACAGAAAGTGATTATCATAGTCACTGAATTCCTTTTAGATCTAGGTGGACTAGTGTGTGAGGAGGAAGGAGAAAAGAAGTACCTTTTACTGGTGTTTGTCCCTGCACGCTCCGAGTTGAGCTCCAATCTTTCACTCCTCGATAAGCCCTGTAGACAAACAAAGTACGACCACTTCCTACTCTATCAAGATTAGTCTAAAATAGGTCTATCTACTAAAGAGACAAATTCATGTGAGATTGAACATGAATTAGAAAGAAATAGGACAAGCAAATTATATTAATGAAGACAAAACATCACTTACAGCCATAGATGAATTGTAGTAGTTTCGTCAAGTCCTCCTTATCTAACCCTTGCTCAAAAGATCCACGATCCGAATGATGATAGCTTCACTGATTTCTCCCTATGAGATCATAGGTCTCTTGTGTTAGAAAAATAGGACCGCAGAGCAATAGAATAAAACAAATGTGGAAACAAAACACAGAAGATACACAATACAAGAGAGACACAGATTTACGTGGTTCACCTAGTGTGGGCTACGTCCACTAGAGAAATTTCCAGGTCCTTCCTTTATTATTATCAAGCAAATGAAGGGATACAACCTACAGAAAAACCCGTTGTAACTTCCTCTTCTTTCTCTCACAGTCTCCTCTCTCAGAATACAATATTCACCATCAACCATAGCTGCAATACATTTCCCTCATAAAAAAGGGTTGCCTTCTAGGGAAAAAAACCCTAACATAATCTATACCATTAGATCTGCGACCTTATAATGAACGGCTTAGGTTTACAATGAAATTATAATATACTTTTATAAGGCAATTTTTCCTTCGGGGGCTTCACCCCCGAACCCTCAATTGCCCCCAGACCCCTCAGAGGGAGTACCCCCCTCTTTACTCCCTCGAGTCGAAGAGTGTACATACTTTTGGGGTGTAAATACTTCATGGGGTATAAACATGGATGAAAGAAAGCACCTCTGAATTAGGAAGATAATCAGGCTCCACAACCAACATCTTGCTGCCAAATTATCTCTGTTCCAGCACCACTTATAAGATCATAAGTTTGGTGTGATTCTCCTTTTCCAGTCCCCTTTCACCATTAGAATGCTTGCTTATATAGCTTTGGAGAGGCTCAACAAATTGAGATATCCTTGGGGAAGTTGAGGATTTTCCTCCTTTAGTTGAGGATCTGCCCTAAGATCATGTATGGACAAGGGATTTGAATCCAACAACCTTCCAAGAATGAAAGGATCCTTCCCCCATTCATCTCAACAAATTAACTACTACCCAGAATAGGTAGCGCTCCCTCAAGAGGGCCATCAGAGCATTGTAGCGCTTCCTAGTAGGATTAAGGGGGGCACCAACACTCCTAAAGACACCAACGCTCCCTTAGAAAGTCCAAAGGAGCTTTATAATGCTCCCAGATAGTGTAAGGGGGAGCGCCAGAGCTCCCAGAAGAGGTATAGAGGAGCACTCTCCTCTAAAACTTAGTTTTTGAGGTGCTTTTAGATGGAAGAAGGTTTGTAAGCCTCCTGACTCACTTCTCCTCTTCCAAATCAAGTGTTTGAGGTGTTTCAAATGTCCTTCTCATGTCGTTATAGGCATGACATAGGCATGATGGTAGTATGATTTCTTTAACACTTGCAACACTTTTAATAAAAATGTGACACTTGCAACCTTTGTAGTGACGACACTTGCGACACTATCAAAGTGAGTATTTTTTATGTGTAACAGATTGCCCCCCAAAGTATGAAGTTAGAAGACGAGAAATGATAACTGAAATTCTTTGTAGACTTTCAAGAAAGGGTATAGACATAGAGAACCTGACAAAAGCTACACATAAACATCCAACAAATATTATGACATGTTTCGAACCCAAGGCAGGCATACCTATGCTTGGGTGATCAAGACTTGCAAGATATGGCTGCCATAAAATACACTGCGGATCCATAATTGTATTGATAAAAAGGTATAGCCATTGGAAATACATTGTGTATCTATACTCCCATGACCTAAACTGAACGTAGCCACGAAGAATACACAGTGGATCTATGAGATGACAAGACATAGCCATGACCAATACAAAGTGGATCTATGTAATAGTATATGTGTCATTGTTCAAGAGAAACTCCATCGCAACCTGGGAAAAGTACATATCAAAGTGATCACTCAACCCAGGGTCTTCTTAACGATCCCGATGTAGTACAAATCTAACCATGTGAATAGATGTCCTGATGTCGAACATGGCAAAAACCACTTGATTACTAGTCAATAATGTAAACTGTTAACACGCGCGAGGGAGATCACCATTAATGTCAATGATTCCCAAGGTACCCTAGTAAATTCCAACGAATGTGAATGGATGAGCTGAAGTTGAACATCCATGGAATTATCTAATCAGAGGTCAATGATGTAAACCCACTGTCATATGTGAGGAGGCCTGCCATTGAGGCATGCAGGTCCCAAAGTACTAACTAGTTTCTAAGGCTAGTTCCTGGATAATGTGTTGAAGTCGACAGAAATAGACTCGTCGAAGGAGGGCCTTGATGTATCCCCCATCAACGACACGAAATGAACACAAAGATGTAATTGGTAGATCAAATGAACATGGAATGACATGGGTATTGAGACAAGATATTTTTTATGGCTGACTCTCAAGGCGAATACCTCCCTTGAACACTGAGGCACGACAGTAGGAACATGATATGGACCAAAAATTTATGATGCAGTGGATGCTGTGACTTACGTCAGGTGACCCAATGGAGTGAAAGAAACTCAAAGGATTGGCTCAGTGTAGAGGTTTAGAGGATTAAAATGCGTGCAAAAGACAAAGTGTCGTGTTTAAGGGTGACTCTAAGAATTACTTGGTAATGTTCTCAAGAGACTGCTTGGATTGCTTCTTTCAATTTTTTCCCCCATCCAGATAGATGAGTACCTCTTTTTAATTTAACGAGCTCGAGGAGGATAACACATGCTCGATAAAACTCACCTTTAGTAAGTTCCTCTTCCTTTGTTTAAGGAACTGGAAGAGGTAAGGGTTCAATCCCATATGGGCCTGTCGATGTTTGTTTTAGCGAGTCCAAAGACAGAAAAATTGAAGGTTTTTCATGATTATAGAGTCTGGAAAAACACTTAAAAGAGAACTCTCTCAGTTCCTTTTTCGTAAAGTAGTCTGATGAGAAAGAAAAGAGATAAACTATCGCTCAACAGACGTTTTCTTCAAACATTTTAACGAGCATGAAGAGAACAAGGTTGCTCGGTAATCTTTTCATCTTTAGAGAGTCTGAAAAGGACTTAAAGATGACTCCAATGTTGTCATTTTTTCGTAATGTTAGTCTCATGAGGCCGAAAAAGAGATAAAGTATCACTTGAAATACGCCCTTTCAAACCTTTTAACGAGTGGGAAAGGAAGCAAGATCACTTGACAATCTTTTCATGTTTAGAGAGTTTGAAAAGAGCTTAAAGGAGACTCCAGAGAGTTCATTTTTCGTGTATCCATACAGGTCCAAAAAAGAGATAAAATTCTACCCAGATGTATTCTCATGTATTTACGAGCATGATAAAGAAAAAAGACTAAGCTCAGTATGCCCCCAGCTTGAAATCTAGTGGCTTAACTCCAGAAATATCATCAAAGGATGGAGACATGCCCTCCAAGCTTCGATTCATTCACCGGCTCTAAGGTTTTCACCAATTTCCCTAGTAGACGAGAAAAAGGAGAAGGGTGGATGAAAAGAAGATTTAAGAGAGGTAACTATTTCATTTTTTAAACGAGCTTGACACAGAAAAAGAACTATTCTTAAGACCTTTGTTTCATTTTTTAATGAGCTTGCCACAGAGAAGAGAAACTATGCTCGTGGTTGCTTCTTGATCATGGATTTCGAGAGGATAATGCTCTAGAAGGGTACCATATCAAGCGACAAAACTTGGTCATGGCTTCCAAGAGATCTTCACCGGATGGAAGAGAATCATTCCTGAAGGAACACATGTCGAGGGTCGTGACAGGGGTAAGGAGATCCGGCTCCAATAACCCTACCGAAGAAATCACCATGTCAACTACTAAATCCAAAGAATCAGAAGTTGAAATCATGGGAGACAACGCCACATAATTGACATGCGGCGGGGCGATACTGTCTGCATATAAGAACCACTTAGGGAGGTAACCCTGTCGGGGTCGAGGAATGAAAGTTGATCAATAGTCACAATTCTTCCATTGTGAGGGAAATATATCACACGGAAAAGAGTGGATACAATAGCTTTCATGGCATAGACATAATCCCACCCAAGGAATAAAGCAAAATCCAAGGGGTCTCGGACTACCATGACATCGATAAAGACAGTTTTCCCTGCCAAAGTTATAGGAAACTGAGGAAGGATACCTAAAGGTTGACTAGTTCTTCTGTTAAAAGATAATAGATTCTGTGTAACCAGTGCAAGTTGTGGAAAACCCAAAGCATACCAAGCAACAAAAGACAAAATACTAATGGACGCACCTTCATCTATCAGCATTTGAGGAACGTCCCGACCTCGAACTTGTACTATAATCTGGAAAGGAATGTGAGAGGGAAGACGTGGTCCAGTTAGTGCACCCCAATCAAAAAGGATGGCTTCATTACTTGGAGGGGGTTTCACAGGAGAAGGAGGAATGCCCCCCGACATGGTAGAGTCTGTATTAATGAGAAAAACATGGGCAATATCAAGTTTAATCTCTAGAGAGAGAGTAGGATCAACCGATGATTGGATCGGATCAACCAATGGTGGACTTGGATAGACCACTCTAGCACTCTTCAGAGGAAGAGTGGGACTGACCGAGGAAGGGACTGGATCAGTCACTTTGACATTCCTCAATGGAGGAATGGGATCGATCGATGGCAAAATTGGATCGACCACTTGAGTTTCATTCTCCAAGGGAAGATTGGGGTGGATAGGTGGAAAAGGATCGACCACTTTGGTATCACTCTCTAACGGGAGAGTGGGATCGACCGAGGATGAAAATAGATCGACCACTTTGGTGTCACTTTTTTGATGAAGAGATGGGCTGATCGATGATGGAACTGGATCAACTACTTGGGTTCGTGGTTCAATCAAGGAGGAAACTAGATTGACCACCTGATTAACCGGACTGACTGGAGATGGAACCATATTGACCAGTCCATCAACCAACGATGGGTTGGAGGAAAGATTACGATAACCTTTTGGAAGTTGAATTTTTTCCAAAAGAGAAGAAGCCTCGTCCAAGCGAGGAAAAAGGTGAGAGTAATGATTACCTTTACATAAAATGCAAGGGAACTTGATAGTTTTCTTCTTCTTACCAACCTGAACATCACTAGTTGATGGGGTATCATCGACATGACTAACAGAGGCCGATGACGTGGAGGACCACACTTCTAAGACATGGGTAAGACCAAGGAAATCCCTCAGAAAGTGGTCACCCTCACAAAAGCTACAAGGGAATTTGGGTTTTGGATTTTTCATTTTAATCTTGTTGACCTCGTCAACACTCCCAGTACTATTAACCATAACTGGTTTCACAGAGCCAATATCTGATGTTTTTGGGGCCTCTGTCCTTTTCGGGTTCTTCTTCTTCTTCTCTTTTCGTTTCTTCTTCTTCTGATCAACCTGGCTACTTTCTTTATAGCTTTCACTAGGCGAAGAAGGAGAAATGGAAATATATTTTATGGACGAGGAAGGTGAAAAGTCGACATGAGGTTGATGTGTGGGTGGTGTATTGACATCTAAAGTATTAGGTGCAACTGAAACATTGGGAGGATTCAGGATCACCGGAGTGGGGAACAACCAAACTGGTAATCCAATAGTGAGTCTTGGAAGACTCAGTGTGGCAACATATGGAGGACCAAAGTTTCCAAACAAAGGAAAAGTATAGGGTTCCCCAGGAGAAGGGATTCCTCCATTGGTACTCCCAAGATTCGATTCCATTAACACTGACTCGAACTAAGGTCCACTAAGTAAAACAAACAACACACGCTATGAATTTGAGAAGAAATCAATCAAACAAACCTTCCTATGATGAAACCACTAGTTGGTGATGAAATCCAACGTCGCGAGATCAAAATAGGTAGGGGCGGGGATAGAGTGGGTGGATCAGTTATGTTGGTGACCTGCTTAACGAAATTACGCCTTGGTGCAAGCTTCCATGTAGTAATTATGGATTTACCCTCCAAGGAGCCCGAGTGAGCTTGACCAATGTCTGTTCCAGGTATAGTGAGACTTCCCTTCACCGTCACCTTGTGTGAGACCCTAAATATTGTGGCTACTAAGGTCACCAACTCGTAGTCAGCCCCTGGGCGAGTACAGTCGATGGTCCAATCGGAACATATGGGCAGGATAACAAGTCCAAAATAAACCCTAAAGTCTCCCACACATAATCATGGGTATACCTTCCAGTGACCCCCAATATATGATCCGTCCACTACAAACAGTTGGGTCACGGAGGGATAATCTCCGTAACTCACCCGAATGTGACCTCGTGCATAACCCCTGTGTGAAAGGGGGATCCCAGCAAGCCAATACGACAATTGGATTTGACTCTCCCTACCACAAGGTACTAAGTTTATTCGATAGCTTTGGAAAGTTATCCTTTCAACCTATTCCAAAGCCCTACACCTTAAACTAATGTAGGTTTGCTAACAAAGATGTAAAAAAGTTTGATAAATTTTAGTTAAGCGTTGATTTTAATGGCTGTTGTTTACTCAGAGGGTGTACAAAAGCGAAACTGATGGAATGATGACTCAATTCCCAAAAATATGCATGCAATATGATAAGAAATCATTTCTTTTCAATGAATACCTATTTAAGGGAAAGAGGAAGAGTCATTTTCACTATCAAACACTTGATAAGGAATTCCCTCAATCAATTTTGTTCTCAATCAAATCCAACATGATGCTACAACATTTCAGAAATGAAAACTAATATGAAAACTAATCATTAAGATGTACTTTTGTCGTTTTCATGTGAATGATGATCAATTCAATGAAAAACTTATCCTGCCAACTACCCTTTCAGATCAAGGAGATTCAGGCAAGAAAAAGCAGATTTCACACAAATAACACACCCTTTTGCAATCAAACAAGAGAAAGAAAATAAAAAATGCAAAAGTAAGGAGAAAGAAATTGGATAATATGACCTCAGAGAATGAAATGAGAAGAGTCACAGACTTCTAATGTCCTTCACTAGAGTTCTCGCTCAGTCGGATAGGAGAGAAGAAAGCAGGGGATCGATTTCAATCTCTCAACAACAAAAACTCAAAAAGAATGAAGAAGGGCATAAAATATGAACAAAAAGGTGTTTACTTCTCAGGAGGAAGCATGTCAAAGGTCAAAGGAAGAATTATTCAATCATAAAACAACCCAACAAGTGAAAAAATAGGGTTTGGACCACCAAAAAATGGAATTTTTTAAGAGATTTTGAGACAAAAGGGGTTTACACTCTGGTGTAAGGGACACCAGGGCATTATAACACTCTTTCCAACACTTCTAGGGAGTGTTGGCACTCTGCTAACAAGGGCAGGGGGGCGCCAGTCTCAAAAAACTCATAAAAATGTCCAAAAACCCAAAATTTCGATCAAATTTTCACAGGTAAGTTGAGTGTGATGGGGTAAAGAGTCAATCAGCAAATGCAATCAGATATGAAGGGGTGAACCAGGTCTAAAAACAATCAAAGGGTAAGACAAGGTCTATGAGGAGAAATCAAAACCAAAAGTTTCGATTCGACCATCCCCAGGGGAGTCGCCAGTTTCTAGGTGGACTAGTATGTGAGGAGGAAGGAGAAAAGAAGTACCTTTTACCGGTGTTTGTCCCTACACGCTCTGAGTTGAGCTCCAATATTTTGCTCCTCGATAAGCCCGGTAGACAAACAAAGTACGACCACTTCCTAGTCTATCAAGATTAGTCCGAAATAGGTATATCTACTAAAGAGGCAAATTCATGTGAGATTGAACATGAATTAGAAAGAAACAGGCCAAGCAAATTATACTAATGAAGACAAAACATCGCTTACAGCCATAGATGAATTGCAGTAGTTTCGTCAAGTCCTCCTTGTTTACCCCTTGCTCAAAAGATCCACGATACGAATGATGATAGCTTCACTGATTTCTCCCTATGAGATCATAGGTCTCTTGTTGCCAAATTATCTCTGTTACAGCACCACTTATAAGATCATAAGTTTGGTGTGATTCTCCTTTTCCAGTCCCCTTTCACCATTAGAAAGCTTGCTTATATAGCCTTGGATATGCTCAACAACTTGAGATATCCTTGGGAAAGTTGAGGATTTGCCCCCTTCAGTTGAGGATCTGCCCTAAGATCATGGATGGACTAGGGATTTGAATCCAAATTCCTTCCAAGAATGAAAGGATCCTTCCCCCATTCATCTCAACAAATTAACTACTGCCCAAAATAGGTAGCGCTCCCTCAAAAGGGACATCAGAGAATTGTAGCACTCCCTAGTAGGCTTAAGGGGGGTGCCAGTGCTCCTAAAGACACCAACACTCCCTTAGAAGGGCCAAAGGAGATTTATAATGCTCCCACATAGTGTAAGGGGGATCACCATCACTCCCAGAAGAGGTATAGGGGAGCGCTCTCTTCCAAAACTTAGTTTTTGAGGTTCTTTCAGATGGCAGAAGGTTTGTAAGCCTGCTGACTCACTTCTCCTCATCCAAATCAAGTGTTTGAGGTGTTTCATATGTCCTTCTCATTTCATTATAGGCACAACATAGGCATGATGGCAGTATGCTTTCTTTAACGATTGCAACACTTGTAAGCAAAATGCGACACTTGCAACCTTTGTAATGATGACACTTGCGACACTATCAAAGTGAGTATTTTTTATGTGTAACAGATTTCCCCCCAAAGTATGAAGTTAGAAGATGAGAATTGATAACTGAAATGCTTTGTAGACTTTCAAGCAAGGGTATAGACGCAGAGAACTAGACAAAAGCTGCACACAAACATCCAACAAATATTATGACATGTTTCGAACCCAAGGCAGGCATACATATGCTTGGGTGATCAATACTTGCAAGATATGGCCGCCATAAAATACACTGTGGATCCATAATTGTATTGATAAAAAGGTATAGCCACTAGAAATACACTGTGGATCTATACTCCCATGACCTGAGATAATCGTAGCCATGAAGAATACACAATGGATCTACGAGATGACAAGACATAGCCATGACCAATACAAAGTGGATCTATGTAACAGTATATGTGTCATTGTTCAAGAAAAACTCCATCGCAACCTAGGCAAAGTACATATCAAAGTGATCACTCAACCCA
>ML781605.1:406448-425437 GCA_009831015.1 Picea engelmannii | reverse complement strand
TAACCATGTGAATAGATGTCTTGATGTCGAACATGGCAGAAACCACTTGATTACCGGTCAATGATGTAAACCGTTAACAAGCGCGAGGGAGATCACCATTAATGTCAATGATTCCCAAGGTACCCTAGTACATTCCAATGAATGTGAATGGATGAGTTGAAGTCAAACATCAGTGGAATCATCTGATCAGAGGTCAATGATGTAAACCCACTGTCAGATGTGAGGAGGCCTGCCATTGAGGCATGCAGGTCCCAAAGTACTAACTAGTTTCTAAGGCTAGTTCCTAGATAATGTGTTGAATTCAACAATAATAGACTCGTCGAAGGAGGGCCTTGATGTATCCCCCATCAATGAAATGAAACAAACACAAAGATGTAATTGGTAGATCAAATGAACATGAACTAACACGGGTATTGAGACAAGATATTTGTGATGGTTCAATCTCGAGGTGGATACCTCCCTTGAACACTGAGGCACGACAACAAGAACATGATATGGACCAAAACTTTATGATGCAGTGGATGTTGTGACTTACGTCAGGTGACCCAATAGAGTGAAAGAAATTCAAAGGATTGGCTCAGTGCAAAGTTTTAGTGGATTAAAATGCGTGCAAAAGACAAAGTGTCATGTTCAACGGCGACTCTAAGAATTCCTTGGTAATGTTCTTTCAATTTTTTCCCCCATCCAGATAGATGAGTACCTCTTTTTAATTTAACGAGCTTGAGGAGGATAACACATGCTCGATAAAACTCACCTTCAGTAAGTTACTCTTCCTTTGTTTAAGGAACTGGAAGAAGTAAGGGTTCGATCCCATATGGGCCTGTCGATGTTTGTTTTAGTGATTCCAAAGACATAAAACTCAAAGGTTTTTCATGATTATAGAGTCTGGAAAAAAACTTAAAAGAGAACACTCTCAGTTCATTTTTCCTAAAGTAGTCTGGCAAGACCGAAAAAGAGATAAACTATCGCTCAACAGACATTTTCTTCAAACACTTTAACGAGCGTGAAGAGAAAAAGGTCGCTCAGTAATATTTTCATCTTTAGAGAGTTTGAAAAGGACTTAAAGATGACTCCAATGTTGTTCTTTTTTGTAATATTAGTCTCGTGAGGCCGAAAAAGAGATAAAGTATCACTTGAAAGATGCCCTTTCAAACCTTTTAACGAGTGGGAAAGGAAGAAAGATCACTCGGCAATGTTTTCATGTTTAGAGAGTATGAAAAGAGCTTAAAGGAGACTCCAGGGGGTTCCTTTTTCGTGTATCCATATAGGTCCAAAAAAAGAGATAAAAGTCTACCCGGATGTATTCTCATGTATTTACGAGCACGAGAAAGAACAAAGACTAAGCTCAGTATGCCCCCAGCTTGAAATCTAGTGGCTTAACTCCAGAAAGATCATCAAAGGCTGGAGGCATTCCCTCCAAGATTCGATTCATTCACTGGCTCTAAGGTTGTCACCAATTTCCCTAGTAGACGAGAAAAAGGAAAAGGGTGGATGAAAAGAAGATTTAAGAGAGGTAACTGTTTCATTTTTAAACAAGCTATACACAGGAAAATAACTATGCTCAGGACCTCTGTTTCATTTTTTAACGAGCTTGCCACAGAGAAGAGAAACTATGCTCATGGTTGCTTCTTGATCATGGCTTCCAAGAGGATAATTCTTTGGAAGGGTACCATGTCAAGGGACAAAAATCAGTGGGCTTCCAAGAGATCTTCGCCAGATGGAAGAGAATCACTCCGGAAGGAACACATGTCGAGGGTCATGATAGGGGTAAGGAGATCAGGCTCCAATAACCCTACCGAATAAATCACCATGTCAACTACCGACTCCAAAGCATCAGAAGTTGAAATCATGGGAGACAATGCCACACAATTGACATGTGGCGGGGGAGATTCTATTTGCATATAAGAACCACTTAGGGAGGTAACCCTGTCAGGGCCGAGGAATGAAAGTTGATCAATAGTCACAATTCTTCCATTGTGAGGGAAAACTATCACATGGAAAAGAGTGGATACAATATATTTCATGGCATAGAAATAATCCCACCTGTTGCACCCTTTTCGTCACCTTGGTGAGCAAACAAGAGGTGCTTACATGCCCAGTTGGGTCCTGCTGAGCATGACAGCTGTAGAGAAAAGAGTTAGAGAAAGAAAAACAAAACTATAAGCAAGAATTAAACTAATAACAACTAAAATCATAAGCATATGGATAAAGAGATAACAAACACAAAAATACCAATATCACCAATGTTTTTAGGCTGATGTATTGATGAAATCAAAGCACCAAGAAGAAAGGTAACTATGAGTCCCTTCTTCCTCCAAGGGAAGGCTCTTGGACCCTCACAAACTTGCTCTCCTTACAACAAGAAAAATGAAAATGGTGGTGAAAGAACTCCTTTGCAAATCCACTCAATGGAGAGGTGGATTGCTCAATGAAATGGTGCCAATGTGCTTTTGTCAAGGATTGAGTCCTTAAAACAATATAGGCAGCATAACATTACATGAAATTCCTTCAGAAAATGAGGTGCATTCATGGCTTTTTATAGCATTGCTTTGGGCTTTTGTGTAACTACCTTGTAGTGTGAAAAGAGGCCATTTAGGGCATTATTAGGTCTTTGACCAGCCTACCATGCAGATTCAACTCAGATTTGAGGGTCAAATCAACTTGGGAGCTGATCCATAAGTGGTTGGGAGACCGACCACTTCAATAAATGCATTGTTTAGCAGGTGCGCGGATTTTTGCGCTAACAGCCGTGCATTGTGCGTGTATGCGCGAATGATATGTTTATGCTCCGTGCATATGCACGTGCACCCAACTTATGTAAAGCGCTCTTCAATTTTTCACTACTTTGTCTAGTTTTTTACCTTTTTTGAATGCTGTGAGATTAATTCAGGGCCATGAATGACTTCATTGTTGTTTGACGATGCTGAGTTCTTGTTGCCATGTGTAGATGAAATTTTAGTGATAACATATGCCCCTTGATGGATGAGGTTAGGAGCATACGTATAGCCAAAATCCATCAATGTTTCTTCTACTGAGAATGTTGTTGTAAGATAGAGCAAGAGTGGGATCGTGCAGAGCGATCCGTTGGAGAAAAAAAGGAACCGGTAGAACCCGACCTTCTATGAGGTGCAAAAAATAGAAATTTGTGTACAAAAGAGGCGGGCATGCCCCATGCTCGTGTCATATAACTCTGAAAAAAGATGACGAAGTGTTGGTGTAGACAACTGCAGCGCCCTCAAGGGCAGTCGTGATAGAGGCCAAAGACAATTCTGCAAATGAACATGCTCAGAACAATAGGCATTGATTGCGGTACTAAGTAGCAATGATGATGTGGAAATTGATAGCCCTGCCAAGTTCAAGTGTCTTCGGCAAAATAAAAGAAATAACTGCAATAGTCACAAAGTAAGACCCACCGTAACATGAGAAGGTGTTAGCGTCGAATGTTACGGGGGTCAACGACAGCAGGGAGAAATGGTGTTTCTCCCTGTGCCGTCCAATATTGCTCATTAAGTGGAGAATGAGAATCAAGATACTGTCACCCTTCCGAAAAATGGTGTTGATGTCGACAAAAGGGGAACGTGACGCCCAGAAGCAAAGGGCTTCGTGAAATTAACTGAGGTGAGGAAGTGGCAGAGGTACATGGATGAAGTCAAGAAGTGGGACGACTCAAGACTACCCTTGGTTGGAGGATGTATGAGATAAAGAGTGGCCGCAACCGTGTAACAAGGTCGAGTGTCAAGGGGACGACAAGACTAGTGATAAGTTGTGCTAGAGGCGGGACAAGGTGAACAAATTTAGAGGGTAAAGGTAAGTGACCAGTGAAGTACTCTGAAGATATGGACAATGTAGGAAAGGGTAGATGATAAGTAATGATCCAAACAAGGGTGACATGGGTTGCGTGTGGCCAAAAGGAAGTAAGCAAGTCGCCAAAGGTGACGACAAAAAGATAATGAAATGACTAGAAATAAAGGTGTTTGTACAATAAATAATGAATAATTTTGGGGAGAAATGTACAAATACAGAAATGGGTGCCCCAGTGTGAGATGGGTGGACCAAGGAGGGCATAATTTGTTTGGAAGACTGATGAAGGGTGGGGGTCCCATTGGTGAGTTTCTGTATGAGGTAGGTGAAATGAAGGCAGGTTCGCAGATGGGAAAACTGAGTGTGGAGGAAATGAAGGGTTCATGATACTGCGGAAGGGTAGGTAAAAAAAATAGAACTGTGAAGAGATAATTTGGAATTCCATGTGGGAAAGCTGGAAAAAATGAGAAGAAGAAGTATGTGGTTAATTCACAACATGATGAAAGACTATCGGGACTCCCATCCCTAAAGGGTAATGAAGAACAGCATGAGTATCAAAAGTGCCAAAAGGTGCTATGAATGGGACAACTCATGTGGGTCACAATGCTACCGGGTAATAGTACCGAAGGTGCAAATGGTGGCGTGGGTACTGTAGATCTGGGAATGGGGATACTAGAGGCCAATATCAGAGGGTGTGACTGGAAATGTAAATGTGATACAGTGGGAAAGACTGCATGCCAGTGCTGAGTATATACTTGAAGGGGTGGTGTTGATGAATGATGATCAAGTACTTGCACACATGACAACCAAATACCCAAAGTGAACAATATCTGAAGAGAATCAAAGATATGAGCATGTATTTGATAAATGTGACTATGCGTGGGTGTACCTGACCATGATCTAAAAAAAGGTGCCCTGGGGGCTCAGGACGAAAAGCGACCTAGGGACTGCTGTGATGTAGGTGACGGGATGTTGATCCCGTGGCTGAAGACGGTTTGAAAAATGGACACCTTGGGCTCCCGGAATGGTGAGTGGAAGTTTGGAAAAAGGTCTATATATAGCTATAGGGCCCACATTGCCACCTCATTTGTACCTTCTTCAATAGTGAGTGGATGAGCAGTTTCAGAGGAGATTTGGAGATTTGGGGAGGACGAGGCATCCGATTGATGATCTGCGAGTATCAGGTTAGTGATCTGATCATCCTGCATAGAAATAGGTTTTCTATTTTTGGGCAGGGTCTGTACGGGGGGCCGTACAGGGGTATGTAGGGGATGTGGGCCCCCCATGCATGGGCGACTCGGTGAGAGGCGCGCATCCATGCGTGCTTGTACACTAATTATACGCGAATGGGTGCACAATAGGGGGAATTTAAGGCACGCCCGAAGGGTGTGCCTGTGATTTGAACAGGCGCATATCAGTGCACGCCTGTAGGTTTGATAGGCGTGCACTGGTGCGCGTCTGTATGGTGAACAAGCATGCGTAAGGGCATGACTGTGAAGAAAACAGGTGCACACTGATGTGCACCTATTCAGTGTACAGGCACACATATATGCGCACCTGTGCAATGAACAGACACGCATGTGTGCGCACCTGTGGGAACAAAAAACCGCGCCTAGGAGGCAAGGTTTGAAGGGTAAAAAATGAGTCTTTTTGATGTTGTCGATGGTTGTATGAGATGATATAGGACTCTTTGATGTCTGCAGGTGGACCGTGGTGACGATGCCAGTGTGGTGGCGAGAGCGAGACTGGGCCCAGTTGCGAGATGTCGTGGCCGTTGAGGGGCCTGGCGTGTGTGCGACTTTAGCAACCTGTGGGTTGCTAAAGTTCTTTGAGTGCCTGTTGATATGGGCACAGGAGTATTTATTGCAGTTCCTGATCCAGATGTGTATTCTGGAGCTTCACTACTTCCTCATACGAGGAGAGTAGATCCCCTTCACTGCGGTGGAGGATATTTACTTCTTGACTGGGCTCCCCTTTCGGGGAACGCCCCTACTGGCAGAGCCGGTGCTACCTAGGGATACAACCCTTGTCACAATTGGCCAGCGATACTGCTCAGGTCGAGACTTTATGTCTGGGACTGTGGTGAGCATTAGTGCTATAGACTCCCTAGCACATCGTTGTATAGCGACGATGATTGTTCATATATATGGGCCACTTGTGACCCAGCGAATTAGTGGTGGCCATCTATTGGTGTTGGAGAGAGTGGTGGCCGATGAGAAGTTCGCGTGGGGATTGACGCTGCATGCGTGGATGGTAGCGGAGTTGGATTGCTATCGGTCCACAGGTGCGGGAGAGTTTGCATTTGGGTCGATCCTAGTGGCATGGTTCTTAGAGAGGGTGTCGATGTTGCACCCGAGGGTTTTAGTGGAGATGTCGGGGGCGTGAGAGCCACGATTGAGGCGGTGGTCGACCATTTTGCTTCGTCACGGTGGTGGCAAAGGTGGCCACTTATTTTTAGCGGAGGTGGCTAGGATATGGCAGAAGATGTCGCAGGTTATACTTCAGTACCCCTATGTTGGGGTGGACTTCCGAGGGGACTCGGACATGGTGCTACTGCCAGGGGAGGCTTTTGACCATTGAGGTATGTTTAGTATGTTGGTATGTTTTTGATTTATGTTGTCTTTTGAGATATCAGTCCATATGTATATGATATAGATGCTGATACTATCCGTTGTTGTTTGTTTTTTGCATGTGCAGATGTGGCACCTCACGGGCGAGAGGTAGAGATGCAGAGAGCGTTGGCTCGTCGAGAGCCGGAGAGGCTACTGCAGGGAGAGAGACATCAGCAGGAGGATTTCGTGGGGTGACCAGCAGAGCTCGAGAGGGCAGTGAGGAGGCGTTGGTTCAATGAACTTGGTGTGGGGCCATCACACGCTCCTCTGGCAGTGGTCGGAGTGGATTTTGATGACATACGTCGTCATCTGAAGACGGTGTTGCAGGATGTGCCTGAGGGCATGTGGACACGTATCTAGGATGAGAGCTTCCTGGAGCAGTGTGTAGGGGTTCCACCACCATGGCAGGCCATAGTGCGGCGAGTAGCAGTGCTTGTGGCGATGACGAGTGGACGCCTGTCGCTGGGGTAGGAGAGTCCTGTGGGTGGTCCACCACCACCTCCCCCTGAGGGAGGAGTAGGTGGTGGTGCGATAGAGGCACCATGAGTGGTGTATGATGTACATCTTTGTTTTTGTTGTATATAGGCTGATGAGCAAATTTTTTGTACCGAGGTGCTACAATGTCTTGTGGATACATGTATTTTTGTATGTAAACATTCAGATGGCCTGATGGACCTTTATATATACATGAGTATACACATTTTGAGATCCTGATGTTGTCTACATGTTCTTTTTTGCTGATGTTTTTTGATGATGTCTATTTTATATATATGCTGTGACAGGATTTGTGAGATGTTTATGTATGTGTAGCTTGATGTGATATATGCCAATCTAACATTATGTTAGCTATTTGATCTATTGTTTGATTCAATTGTCTTGGAATATGTGTAAATGTAATGGAATCAAAATGTCGAGATAAAATCCTAACCTGCAGGTATTTGCGAAAGAGGCACGGATCGCGTACACGGTAAACATTGTTGAGCTAGAGAACGACTAGTTGAGAGTCAAGGAAGATGCTAAGGTGACGAATATGATGACGCTGGGCGTCGGCCAGGAGGCCAATGACTGCAGTGTATTCGGCTTGGTTGTTGGTTGCTAGCCCCAAACATATGCTGCTTGAATGTAGCATTTCATGTGAGGGGGTGTAGAGAGCCCAAGCAGCCGAAGCGAGATTTTGCGTCCAACGACTGGCATCGTCGGCATAACCAATGTGGTAGGCTAGTGGAGGAAGCATTTGTCAATAGCACAAAGGATAGTTTAGACGAGAGGGGAGGAGAAAAAGATTAAAAACACTAGAAAAGAAATAACCTAAAGTAGAATGACTACTTTTAAGCATAAAATTTCTTGAGATACAACCCGTTGATGGGTTCTTTAAGAGAGAGGCCTTCGAGAGAGGCCAGGATATATGCCCCTTTGGTGAGGCAATGTTGGATAATGTAAGGGCCATGCCAAAGTGATTCGAATTTTCCGTGGCCAAAGGTATCATGAGCGATATCATAAGCTAGGACAAGGTCGCCTTCGTGGAATTATCGAAGGTTGACATGGTGATCAAAGGTAGCCTTGGATCATTTTTTAGTTGCCTCGTTGTTCTGTAAGGAAGATCAACGATATTCATCAAGAGACTCCAAGTTCAGCAAGCATTGCTCCATTGGAGCAGTGTCAGGTAATAGCTCAATTGCGGTGCGTAAGGTGGGAATTTCACACTCGATGAGAAGAGTTGCCTCGACCCCATGGACTAAATGGAATGGGGTGAAACCAGTGGTGGTCTTCACTGCCATTCGATAATCCCATAGCGCAGAAAATAACATATGATGCCAATTGGTTTTATGTTTATTAACCGTGCACTGTAACATGGTCTTGAGGACTTTGTTAACTACCTTGACCTGTCTGTTTGACTGAGGGTAATATGGTGAGGCAAACTCATGAGAGAAGCCTAACCGAGATGAGAGTTCGACGAAGATCTCATTCTCGAAGTGTTTCCCATGGTCGGAAACAAGTTGGAGTGGTACTCCAAAATGAGATATGACGTGATTAAAGAAAAAATGCGTTGCAGTGTCAGTGGTGTTGTTGAAAGTGGGCATAGCTTCGGCCCATTTGGTGAAGTAGTCAACGGCGACAACAATGTATTTGTGACCATTGTTGGAGGGGGGATTACAAGTCATAAAGTCGATGCCTCATTTGCAAAAAGTGTCGGCCGTAATGACAGGGTGAAGAAGAGCGGGGGGAGCTCGGGCTTTGTTGGCATAGAGATGACATTGCTCACATCATTTCACGACATGAATGCAATCGTGAAATAAGGTAGGCGAAAAGTACGTGGCTCAGATAATCTTTTGGGCAGTGGATATACCCAAAAGATGGCCCCCACATGCGCCCCTGTGGCAGTCATTTAAGACTCTATCGGCCTCGTCAATAGTCAGGCAATGATGAAGAATGGTGTCAACGCCCCGCCGATATATGATGTCTCCGATGAGGAGATAGCGGGGGGCTGATGGAGAATGCTTCATAGATCATATCGTGAAAGGTGGTTACCGAACTTTTGAGTTTGGAGGTAGTTGAGGAGGTCGTCGTACCAAGGATCATCCGAAGTGATATAAAAGAGATGTTCATCGGGAAAGTCGGTATTGACGGGGGCACTGATGGTGTCAGAGGGGAGGGCTGTGACAAGATCAGCGAGAACGAGGGCCTTCTTACTCTTAGGTGTTGAGAACTCAAGGTTGTGCTCCTGAAGGATAGTGATCCATCGAGCGAATTTGTCGTTAACTTGGTGATGACTAAGAAAGTACTGCATAGGGTTGGAATCTGCGACGACCTTGGTGGTGCGAAGCAAAATGTAATGGCACGGTTTCTGGACTGCAAGGACTACTGCAAGAGAAAGTTTATCTTCGTGTTTATACTTCAAGGGTGGTCCTGAGAGGTTCTTACTAACGTAGTAAATGACATGTTCACGATTGTCATCTCCGAGCTGGATGAGGACGTCGACTACTGATACAGCTGATGCTGATATGTAGAGAATGTAGTCGCGATTATAGTCAGGTGCACTAATTAAAGGCGCATTTGAAAGTGTTGTTTTAAGATCGTCAAATGACTATTGGGCATAGTCGTCCCAGTGAAAAGGGATGTCGTGACGTAGTAAGCAGAGGAAACCATGTGCGCGTATGGCATAATCGGGAACAAAGCATCTAAGAAAGTTAGCTTTTCCCTGTAGACTCTGAAGTTGTCGTAAATTCCGGGGAGGTGGAATTTCGATGATAGCTTTGACTTTGAGGGGGTCCACAGTAATACCGCTTTGGGAAACAATAAAACAGAGGAGGTGCCCTGCGGTGACGCAGAACACACACTTGAGAGAATTCAAGCGGATGTTGTACTGGCGACACCGTTGAAAGATGATTCGTAAATCATCGAGATGTTGGGTGTTTTTCTTGGATCGAGCTGTGAGGTCGTCCAAGTAGGTGAGGATGATTTCAGCCAGATCGTGAAAGACGTATGTCATCGCCCACTGGAAAGTTGCGCCGACATTTTTTAAGCCGAAAGGCATGACACGATATGCAAAATTACCCCATGGGGTAATGAATGCGGTTTTATATTGATCGGCTGGGTGGATTTGAATTTGGTTATAGCCAGAGAATCCATCCATAAAGGAGAGAGCCTCGTGGCCGGCGCAGTCGTCGATAATTTGATCAATGAAAGGCATTGGAAAGTTGTCCTTGGGACATGCGTTATTGAGATCATGAAAGTCTGTGCACATGCAGATAGTGCCCTATTTTTTTTCGACGGGTATAGGTTTGGAAACCCATGAAGTATAAGCGATGGGGTAAATAAACCCGACAGTGCGTAATTTTTCAATTTCGGCTTTGATAGCCGCGGCTTTGGATGGGTGTAGAGGTCGTTGTTTTTGGTGCACTGGTGTGATGTCGGGCTAGGTGTCGATGTGATGTTCAACAATAGAGGGATCGAGGCCAGTCATTTCCGTGTATGACCAGGCGAAAATATCCCTATATTCCTGGAAGAGGGCTTTATATGCGACGATTTCCTGAGGAGTGCAAGCAGCTCCAATGATGATTTCTTCGACGATGCCATTTTTAATGGAAATGTCGATTTTGATGGTGGGGGAAATGTTGGACATATTACCTTCTTTAAAAGCATCAGGGGAGGGAATGGGATTGTTGAACCAATCTATAGGTCCAGATGGGATAAAATCTTTTGTTTCGACCGCATAAATGGGGTTTTGGTTAGGAGGCATGAGGGCTTCCTATGGTGAGAAGAGTGCACGATGATGTAGCACATCCCAGGGTGAGTCTAGGTAGTTTATCTCTTCAAGTATTTCCTCATCGCATTGAAAATGATGGGAATACAAGGGGTCGTGAGGAGTGATCTTAGTGTCAGTGTGGTTGCCCCCTGATGAAAAAGCAGGGAGAACAATGCTAGAAGATGGGGAGGGTTCACTTGACATAAACCATATATTGAAGTACTGAGGGGTACCTGTGGTGGTTGGGTGGAGAGTGTCCGTAGGGGAATGAGCAGGAGAGTTGGGGGGGTTGCGGGGTAAATCCTCAGAGACGTCATTTAAGAACCATTGAGGCGTTGGGAGTGCCTCAGGTTCGGGAGAAATTACATGAAGATCCTCTAGTGACGAGGTAATGTCAATTATTGCCTCTGTGGGTTGGTGAAGTAGGGCCAATTGACGTTGCTTGTATTCAAGGATCATAGGACACTGGTATGTAAAATGATCTAATGAATCACAGAGAGAGCAAGGGAATCTCATACGTTCATTGACTGAAGTGGTGACATAGCGAATGTCAGTGATATTGGAAGAGGACGTAGCAGGGCATGGGTTGTTCTGGAAATTCTGGCGTACAGCGGCCAATGTCTGTCGAAAGCATGGCAGTGCTGGGAAATGATGGGTGTAATGGCCATACTCTGAATAGATAGCACAAACATATTTGGTCCCCAACCCTTTACTACTGGAAGGGTGGGTGATGGTGGCGGGACTAGCAGTACTAGCGAGTGTTATGGGAGTTTGATTGAGGGGGATCAAACTTTGTAATTCAGGTAGTGATGGACAGTTGTTGGTTTGGTGGCCCTCTTTCTCACATAGTGCGCAAGGTGGTGGGATGCGTGGAGGAAGTGGAGCATTGGGTTCTTTCTTCTTTCTCCTGCCCCCAACTGTAGTCGGGAGGTTAGTGAGTGGGGGGGTGGTGGGGGTAAGGACGGGAATCGTCATGGGGAGGCCTTACTGTGGGGGAAGGGATGGTCGAGGGACCATCTCTGGTGGGTGTAAATACCAAATGGGGATTGATAACACCATATTTAGTAGTGTGAGCATTACAGCTACCTGAAAAGCTTCAATACCTGGGGGAGGGTAAAAGAAGGGAATTTGGGTGAGGGGTTGGGGGAGTGTCTCCCAGATGGGATTATTCCCTTGAGGGGATGTGGATTCGTGGACTATTGAGGTCAACGAGTGCACAAGAGGCTCTGGTGGGAGTGCTTCTGTGACTATTGAGACTTCAGGAATGACTGTAGCCTCCCGAGGAGGAAGAGCATCCTCCGTGTGAGTTCCGTTAGATGAGATGACACATACTTGATTGGCAGGATGAAGGAGTGGTGGTGCTCCATGGTACGTCCCTAACAAGGATGGATCTTTGAAAATCCCAGGACCCATATCTATGAGTGGATATGTGTCTTAGTTGGTGTGGATGAGAGGAAGAATGTTATTGATCCGTTAGGATTTTTCGAATGACTTATGGCTGAGTTTTTATTTGCATGCATTAATTAACCATTGAGAAACTTAGCGAAAGAATGAGAAAAGAAAAGGAATTATATAACCATATACATATATGTGCGGATCTGAAATGCAATAAAAGACATGAACAACAAACCATGACACGCAGGTTGATAACGAAGTTCGACACAACTTTGCCTACGTCTCCGAGCCTTTTCTCTGTGGGGGAGGCTTCTTTATTTCTGTTCAAAAGCTCAATATTACATCATTGCAATGTCGAATGGCTACAAGACTAATTTGGTCATGTTCGGYCAGATCTCTAGAACCATGCACAAAAAATGCCACGCGAAATGGACRTCCGGAGCTCTCAGAAATGGTCCGACAGCATCTCCTCCTCAACGGCTTCTCCACCTCAAACTGACTTTGCCTTGGCTTCTCCTCARCATCTCTGCTCTGAATGCTCCCAAAAGCTGTCCCCATGGCCTCAAACAGGCCTTGGTTAAATAGTTGGGAAGGTAGTTTCCCATCTCCAACTTCCTCCAAGAAGTTAGGCTCAAAAACCACCCAATAACTCCCAATTACATTAAAAATGAGTTTAATTAACAATAAAACTCAAAAAGTGGTTAAAAAACCCACTTTTTAACCATAAATTGGTTAAATTCGGGCTTAAGCCCCCTGAACATTGGCGCACACACCTTTAAATGGTCATATGGGCTTCATATGGCCTAGCGCTAGCCCAAAGGGCTAAGCGCTGGCCCTAACCCCCATTCGCACGCACAACTCTTGGTCACATGGCATATAAAAACCGTGGCTAAACATATAACCACCAAGTTCATAACCGCGCGCATACATGTGATCATTTTTTCCATAACCGTGGATTTAATAATTGAAACCACGCCAACTATTTACATTTGCGCCCGTTAAATGGTGTGGTTCCATATAGTACATAGAACCGGGGGTCGAGGCTAAGCCCCGGCCCAACCCCCCGCGCAATACACAATACATTGACTTTAAATACATGTGAGTTGGTACATATGAAAAGAACCAATACAATGGTGTGTTGGAAATCAGAATCTACGAAATATTTGACATAGGGGGAGGTCACTGGTTCGAATCCGGTCGACTCCAAAACTTTTGAAACCAAAACCAAATTGACAAAAATTGGGGTGCCACGTGGCAGCCGCTGATTGGACCACGTGGCACCCAACCATTCGCTTGAACAGTGCCACATGTCATTTGTCGATTCGACCACTGTCAACCAACTATTTCTTGCCATGCCATCACATTCCATACTGCCACATCATCCGACACATACATCTACCCATTCATCCTTCCACGTCAGCTGCTGACGTCACCCCTGCCACATGTCACCCTTCCAGTGGTGACACGTGTCACTTCAGGATTGGTCCAACCGTACGCCAAAAATTTCAAATCTACCTGACACGTGTCATCACCTGGAGCTGCCACATGTCCTGTACGGACCTACCACATGTCGCTATATGGACATGCCAAGTGTCCTGTACGGACTTGCCACGTCAGCGTCCGTACAAACTGCACAGTCATCAAATTTTTTTGCCTGTTTGACTTTTCGAACAGAATGTGATATCTTCTCCATACGGACTCCATTTTACAAAGTAAATATACCACCGGAATCAGGAAGATGAGACAGATGCAAAGGTGTTGGTTTTATCGGATTCCGAGCACTTTCATTTTTGAGCATTTTTCAAGCCCTATCAGGCTT
Source organism: Picea engelmannii (assembly GCA_009831015.1). Taxonomy (NCBI): domain Eukaryota; kingdom Viridiplantae; phylum Streptophyta; class Pinopsida; order Pinales; family Pinaceae; genus Picea; species Picea engelmannii. Next base: position 411,564 of record ML781605.1, on the reverse strand, counting down.
CTGAATCCGATTTTGGATCACACCTCCCCACAATAAGACCTTTTGGTCCCCAAAAGGTTACTGATCAGTCAACAAGCTCGAGATAGGCCACCTGACTTGCTCTCCGTCTCTGAACTCTGTCCTGTGGACCTGTCTCAACACGATCAACTGTAACACAATCATGACAACTGACAGTATATTGTTAGCCATTGCAACCCTGTTACATCTTACTGAAGCTACTATCATCCATGTAGAAAACATTTCTAATGACAACATCAAAAAGATGACTGCAAATGAACTGATATACTTTAGACATATGCACAACATGAGCTTATCTTGAAGCAACTTATGATTGATTTTCCATTCAACAACCATATCTTGTTCTTGCTTAAGATCAATTAATTCATTTGAAACAATTATTGGTTTGTTGCATGCTTGCACTACATTCGTTAATTGTTCCATTGTTTGAAGTGTTTTATTTGCGTTAACACGATGAGCATGAACCACATAATCATGAACTGCTTTAGTGAATTGATATTGATTCTTTGTCCTATAGAAGATTGCCTTACGATCAAATAANTATGGACTACCTAAGATCATTCCACATTCTCTTAATGACACAACATCACAAGTTACTTCGTCCACATACTTAGATGAAATTGCAAATTTGATTGTGCACTATTTTGTTATGTGCATTTGATGATGATTGCTTATCCATTTAAGTGTGTAAGGCTTATGATGAGTTTGTGTTTTTAATCCCAATTTCTTAACCAACTCTTCTGAGATTAGATTAGATTGAGATCCACTGCCAATTAATGTGTCTACCTTAGTGTTTCGCATGATTACTCTTATATGAAACAACTTGCTTCTACAATCAATATCTTCACCATTTTTACTTATCATACCAACCAATGAGATCTTTGACTCATCACTTGAATCTGATCCCAATTCTATGGGTTTTGATGTCGTTTCCACTATTTGCATTCCCTTCTTTCCTTTGAACCACTTTGGCCTCTTCTCGGGATGCAGCTACCAACATCTCTCCTCATCTTGTCCCTCTTTCTTGCAATGCTTGCAAGAGGGATTTCCTTCCTTATTTGACACCGCATTTGCATTCTTTCCATTGCCATACCTTTTCCTCTTGTCCTCTTTCCTTGAAGACGACGATTCCCTTGACACACCTGCTTTCCCTGCTTCAATATACATAGCTTGAACAGAAACCTCATCAAGGTTAGTGGGTCCAAAAATGAAAACAGTGTTTCTAATATGTGCAGGCAAACCTCCTATGTACTTCATAAGGGTTTCTTATGTTTACAAAGGGATGTCTAACATTAATGCCATTTTTCTAAATCCATCGGTGTATTCCTGCACTCTTTGTCCTTTTCTTAGTTTTAAAGATTGCCATTCAATGATTGCTTTTTCTTTATAACCCAAAGGATAGAATTGTTTCCTAAGTGCAGAAATGAAATCCTTCCATGATGGAAATACATTACCCACATTTTATGTTCCTTTTTGCAGCTTGCTTTTCCACCAGATAAGAGCTGTACCTGCAAGTCTCAAAGATGCCAACTTGATTTGTGTGGCCTCCTCATTAATCTGTTGCACACTGCAGTATACCTCCATCTGCCTGATCCAATTATCAAGTTTTTTTGCATTTACTTCACCATCATATATGGGAAACTCAAATTTTACATCAAGTTTTAACAATGGCATTTCATGTTTATTCTTATGAACATTTTTCTTTCCACTATATTTAGAACTTGAACTTGAAGAAGAAGGAGAAGAAGGAGGTGTTGATGGAGGTGAAGGAGGAATCTAAGGATGGTCCTCTTCCTCTTCACTTTTTCCCTTTGAAGAATCACCCAAAAATGGTCGCTTCCGTTCCAATTAATCTTCGTACAAGACTTTCACCATCTCCGACATGGCAAGGAATGTTTTCCGAAACTCTTTCTCATCTTGAGAAATCCCTTTTTCCGATGCCATCTTCTCGCTGTGAGAAGCTCTTTTCCTCAATCCAATTAATGGATTCTTTGCAACAATCTTGCCTTCACCATGCTGTAGCTTTTCCCTGGTTAACATGCAACTCAAATCCAAACGTCAACTAGCTCTGATACCACTTGATCTGTCAGGATTTTTCGAATGACTTATGGTTGAGTTTTTATTTGCATGCGTTAATTAACCATTGAGAAACTTAGCAAAAGAATGAGAAAAGAAAAGGAATTATATAACCATATACATATATGTGTGGATCTGAAATGCAATAAAAGACATGAAAAAAAAACCATGACACGCAAGTTGATAACGGATTTCGACACAACTTTGCCTATGTCTTCGGGCCTTTTCTCTGTGGGGGAGACTTCTTTATTTCTATTTGAAAGCTCAATAGTACATCATTTCAATGCTGAATGGATACAAGACTAATCTGGTCATGTTTTCCCAGATCTCTAGAACCATGCACAAAAAATGGCACGCAAAATGGATGTCCGGAGCTCTCAGAAATGGTCCGACAACATCTCCTCCTCAACGGCTTCTCCACCTCAAAATGACTTTGGCTTGGCTTCTCCTCAGCATATCTGCTCTGAATGCTCCCAAAATCTATCCCCATGGCCTCAAATAGGCCTTAGTTAAATAGTTGGGAAGGCAGTTTCCCATCTCCAACTTCCTCCAAGAAGTTAGGCTCAAAAACCACCCAATAACTCCCAATTACATTAAAAATGAGTTTAATTAACAATAAAACTCAAAAAGTGGTTAAAAAACCCACTTTTTAACCATAAATTGGTTAAATTCGGGCTTAAGCCCCCCGAACATTGGCGCACGCACCTTTAAATGGTCATATGGGCTTCATATGGCCTAGCGCTAGCCCAAAGGGCTAAGAGCTGGCCCTAACCCCCATTCACACGCGCAACTCTTGGTCACATGGCATATAAAAACCATGGCTAAACATATAACCACCAAGTTCATAACCGTGCGCATACATGTGATCATATATGCCAAGTTTGTTTTAACATTATTTCTCCCTTGGCGTTTATTATTGCCCCCTTGGGGGTGTTGGTTCCCTTGGTTCTGGTTTCCCCCAGTGGGTTGGTACTGTGGGGGTTGATTCCCACCTTGACCTGGGTTGTTGTTATTCCTATTCCATCCTTTCTTCTTGGCATTGTTCGATGGATGAGTTAGGTTGGCTGTGTTCAACTGTTCAAAATTTTGGTATTATTGAGCAGAATAAGGTTGAACAAAATTTACCCCCGCATGTGGATGTGGGGGAGCCATGGGTTGTGGAGGACCAGGAAATGAGAAATATGGATTTTGTGGTGGTACCGATACATAAGGTACATAGGAAGGCATAGTGCTTTCACTAGTACTATAAGCTAATGTTGAGGGAGCACCGCTGTTTGTGGGAATAGGTGGATGTATGGGAGGTGTCGGTGGTGGTCCACTGATTGGTGGAGTTATAGCAACAGGGTATGGTTGTTGATAAGGGGGTGGGGGGTAGTAAGAAGTGCCCCCATATGCTGGTGGGTATTGAGGTGTTCCATACATCGGTGGTGGTTGGGGTTGTGGACCATGGTGTGTGGTGGCACCTATTAGTCTATCTGCTGAGTGAGACATCCTAGGTTTGTCTTGGCCAAATGGCACAGGTTTTGGAAGATCAGGAAGTACTGTGTATAAGTACCCTGACTGTGCATAAATGAAGTCATATTATTGGGCCTTACTGATGGATTCCTCTTCAGATTGAGGGAAGGTGGAAGCTACATCCTTTCCAAGGAGAGAGACAAGTGATCTAAGAAACCAGTCAAGACATTGTTGTTTGGTGGTTTCCGCTTTGCACAAACTACGTCGCCTACGCCACTCGTGAATGTGGTCAGCGATGTGTGTGGCTGAGGTTTGTTTGAAGTTAGACAATAGTTCGAGACCATTGCCGTCACGGATGGGTAATTGGAAGAAGGTCAAGAATGCCTTGGCCAATGACTCAAAAGTCGCATGGGACCCTGATTTTTCTTCGACATACCATTTAGTCGATGGGCCAATGAGTGTGCATTGAAATAATCATAGTCTGATGGAATCATCCATAATGCTATTGGAAGAGCACCAAAGATGAAAGGTCATGACATGGTTGGCAGGGTCATCCCCTGCCTTCCCTTCAAACTTTGGTATTTCTGAAGGTAGTTTTGTTGGCATTGTCGGCCATGTGGCGTCATGCAATATAGGATCATTGGTAAGTTTGGTGAGATCTTGTATGTTGAGAGAGGCCAAATATGGCATCTGTAGTGGGGGGGAGGGTTAGCTCCAGCCATGGTGTGTTGTGAACCTGAACCTTGATGAGGACTAGGTGGGTTTGTGCTCCCTCCTTGAGAGGCAATAGGTCTCCTGCTTCCTTGTAAAGGAGAGCGAGTGAACGGATGACCTTGGGAATTTGACCCAAGTAATGTAGAACCAAGCAAAGTTGATCCTAAGATAGTAACACTCACAGGAGTGTGTGAAGGAGGTGTCAATGAGCAGGCACGACCAGATACTCCCCCTAAGATAGGAGGGAGGTTGAGCAAGTGTCGTGAATGACGGGGGTTCTGTGGTTCCCCTATGATGTCAGACTAGCTGTGTGAATATGTGCAACAAGTGGTGAGAGAAATATATAAACAAGAGCCTTTGCATTGAAAGTTCACACAATATATATATATCCAAATCAAACTGTAATCATATGTTCATCATACATAAAATGAGAAAGAAACATATATGTTGGTAAGTGGGTTTTGTCCACGTGGGGGAATCAAAAGAAATCAAATGCTCGTGTCCTAGAAGACGTAATGTCCTTCCTCTCAAATAGCACTGGACCTTCCAATAGTACTCAACAGTGGGGTCTGAAGTCACCGAAAGAGATACTAGTGAAAGATGAAATAATTGGTTATAATAAGGGGTAGAGGGGGCATATCCCGAAAGAGATGGTGATATTTACCAATATTCACAAAAAATCCAATTAAGGTGCAATTGCAGCCCACAATTGCCACCTCGGTAGATGTCCTAAATTTGGTCACTAGGTACTTCGGTCAAAGTGCGACATTTAGATTTTCGGCCTAAGAAATGGGTCACGGGCTGGATCCCATCCAAGAGGTGGGTGCCTCAAGGGGGGACGCACAGAACAACT
>ML781605.1:370306-391180 GCA_009831015.1 Picea engelmannii | reverse complement strand
AAGAAGCCTCATCCATGCGAGGACAAAGGTGAGAGTAATGATTACCTTTACATAACATGCAAGGGAACTTGATAGTTTTCTTCTTCTTACCAACCTGAACATCACTAGTTGACGGGGTATCATCGACATGACTGACAGAGGCCGATGACGTGGAGGACCGCACTTCTAAGACCTGGGTAAGACCAGAGAAATCCCTCAGAAAGTGGTCACCCTTACAAAGGCTGCAAGGGAATTTGGGTTTTGGATTTTTCATTTTAATCTTGTTGACCTCATCAACACTCCCAATACTATCAATAGTAACTGGTTTTGTAGAGCAAACATCTGATGTTGTTGGGGCCTTTGTCCTTTTTGGGTTCTTCTTCTTCTTCTCTTTTCGTTTCTTCTTCTTCTGATCAACCTGGCTACTTGCTTTAGAGCTTTCACTAGGAGAAGAAGGAGAAATGGAAGGAGACTTTATGGATGAGGAAGGAAAAAATTTGACATGAGGTTGATGTGTGGGTGGTGTATTGACATCCAAAGTATTAGGTGCAACTGAAACATTGGGAGGATTCAGGATCACTGGAGTGGGGAACAACCAAACTAGTAATCCAATAGTGAGTCCTGGAAGACTCAGTGTGGAAACATATGGAGGACCAAAGTTTCCAAATGAAGGAAAAGTATAAGGTTCACCGGGAGAAGGGGTTCCTCCATTGGTACTCTTAGGATTTGATGCCATTAACACTGACTCGACCTAAGGTCCACTAAGTAAAACAAACAACACATGCTATGAATCTGAGAAGCAATCAATCAAACAAACCTTCCTATGATGAAACCACTAGTTGGTGATGAAATCCAACGTCGCGAGATCAAAATAGGAAGGGGCGGGGATAGAGCGGGTGGATCAGTTATGTTGGCGACCTACTTAACGAACTTACGCCTTGGTGCAAGCTTCCACGCAGTAATTGCTGATTTACCCTCTAAGGAGCCTGAGTGATTTTGACTAGTGTTTGTTCCAGGTACAGTGAGACTTCCCTTCACCGTCACCTTGTGTGAGACCCTAAATATTGTGGCTACTAAGGTCACCAACTCGTAGTCAGCCCCTGGGCGGGTACAGTCGACGGTCCAATCAGAACGTATGGGTAGGATAACAATTCCAAAATCAACCCTAAAGGATGCCACACATAATCATGGGTATACCTTCCAGTGACCCCCAATATACGATTCGACCACTACAAACAGTTGGGTAATGGAGGGATAATCTCTGTAACTCACCCGAATGAGACCTCGTGCGTAACCCCTGTGTGAGAGGGGGATCCCAGCAAGCCAATACGACAGTTGGATTTGACTCTCCCTATCGCAAGATACTAAGTTTGTTCGATATCTTTGGAAAGTTATCCTTTCAACCTATTCCAAATCCCTACAACTTAAACTAATGTAGGTTTTCTAACAAAGATGTAAAAAAGTATGATAAATTTTAGTTAAGCGTTGATTTTAATGGTTGTTGTTTACTCAGAGGGTGTACGAAAGTGAAACTGATGGAATGATGACTCAATTCCCCAAAATATGCATGAAATATGATAAGCAATCATTTCTTTTCAATGAATACATATTTAATGGAAAGAAGAAGAGTCATTTTCACTATCAAAAACTTGATAAGGAATGCCCTCAATCAATTTTGTTCTCAATCAAATCCAACATGATGCTACAACATTTCAGAAATGCAAACTAATATGAAAACTAATCATTAAGATGTACTTTTTTCATTTTCATGCGAATGATGATCAATTCAATGAAAAACTTGTCCTACCAACTACCCTTTCAGATCAAGGAGATTCGGGCAAGAAAATGCAGATTTCGCACAAACAACGCACCCTTTTGCAATCAAACAAGAGAAAGAAAATCAAAGATGCAAAAGGAAGGAGAAATAAATTGGATAAGATGACCTCAAAGAACCAAATGAGAAGACTCACAGACTTCTAATTTCCTTCACTAGAGTTCCCGCTCAGTCAGATAGGAAAGAAGAAAGCAGGGGATCGATTTCAAGCTCTCAACAACAAAAAATCAAAAAGAATGAAGAAGGGAATAAAATATGAAAAAAAATATGTTTACTTCTTAGGAGGAAGCATGTCAAAGGTAAAAGGAAGAATCATTCAATCATAAAATAACCCAGCAAGTGAAAAAATAGGGTTTGGACCTCCAAAAAATGGAATTTTTGAAGAGATTTTGAGAAAAAAGGGGTTGGCGCTCTGGTGTAAGGGAAAACAGGGAGTTATAACACTCTATCCAACACTTCCATGGAGTGTTGTCACTCTGGTAACATGGGGAGAGGGGCACCAGGCTCAAAAAACTCATAAAAATGTCCAAAAACCCAAAATTTTGATCAAATTTTCACAGGTACGCTGAGTGTGATGGGGTAAAGAGTCAATCAGCAAATGAAATCAGATATGAAGGAGTGAACCAGGTCTAAAAACAATAAAATGGTAAGACAAGGTCTATGAGGAGAAATCAAAACCAAAAGTTTCGATTCGACCATCCCTAGCGGAGGCGCCAGTTTCTGTTGAAGGAAAATCTCCCTGCGGACAGGTAGATCTCTGCAAAGAGCTAGACTCTTAACTCTAAGACAGAAAGTGCTTATCATGGTCATTGACTTCCTTTTATATCTAGGTGTACTAGTGTGTGAGGAGGAAGGAGAAAAGAAGTACCTTTTACCAGTGTTTTTCCATGCATGCTCTGAGTTGAGCTCCAATCTTTCGCTCCTCGATAAGCCCTGTAGACAAACAAAGTAAGACCACTTCCTACTCTATCAAGACTAGTCTGAAATAGGTCTATCTACTAAAGAGACAAATTCATGTGATATTTAACATGAATTAGAAAGAAACAGACCAAGCAAATTATATTAATGAACACAAAACATCGCTTACAACCATAGATGAATTGCAGCAGTTTCGTCAAGTCCTCCTTGTCTACCCCTTGCTCAAAAGATCCATGATCCGAATGATGATAGCTTCACTGATTGATCCCTATAGGATCATAGGTCTCTTGCTGCCAACTTATCTATGTTCCAACACCACTTATAAGATCATAAGTTTGGTGTGATTCTCCTTTTCCAGTCCCCTTTCACCATTAGAAAACTTGCTTATATAGCCTTGTAGAGGCTCAACAACTGGAGATATCCTTGGGTAAGTTGAGGATTTTCCTCCTTCAGTTGAGGATCTACCCTAAGATCATGGATGGACTAGGGATTCAAATCCAACTACCTTCCAAGAATGAAAGGATCCTTCCCCCATTCATCTCAACAAATTAACTACTACCTAGAATAGGTAGCACTCCCTCAAAAGGGCCATCATAGTGTTGTAGCACTCCCTAGTAGGCTTAAGGGGGGCACCCGCACTCCTAAAGACACCAGCACTCCCTTAGAAGGGACAAAGGAGATTTATAATGCTCCTAGACAGTGTAAGGGGGAGCACCAGCATGGCCAGAAGAGGTATAGGGGAGCGCTCTCCTCCAAAACTTAGTTTTTGAGGTGCTTTCAGATGGCAGAAGGTTTGTAAGCCTGCTGACTCACTTCTCCTCTTCTAAATCAAGTGTTTGAGGTGTTTCAAATGTCCTTCTCATGTCATTATAGGCACGACATAGGCATGATGGAAGTATGCTTTCTTTAACACTTGCGACACTTGCAACCTTTGTAATGACCACACTTGCGACACTATCAAAGTGAGTATTTTTTATGTGTAACAGATTGCCCCCCAAAGTATGAAGTTAGAGGACGAGAACTGATAACTGAAATTCTTTGTAGACTTTCAAGCAAGGGTATAGATGCAAACAACCTGACAAAATCTTCACACAAACATCCAACAAATATTATGACATGTTTCGAACCCAAGTCAGGCATACCTATGCTTGGGTGATCAAGACTTGCAAGATATGGCCACCATAAAATACACTATGGATCCATGATTGTATTGATAAAAAGGTATAGCCACTGGAAATACACTATGGATCTATACTCCCATGACCTGAACTAATCGTAGCCATGAAGAATATACAGTGTATCTAGTATATGACAAGACATAGCCACGACCAATACAAAGTGGATCTATGTAACATTATATGTGTCATTGTTCAAGAGAAACTGCATCGCAACCTGGGAAAAGTACATATCAAAGTGATCACTCAACCCAGGGTCTTCTTACCAATCCCTATGTAGTATGAATCTAACCATGTGAATATATGTCTTGATGTCGAACATGGCAAAACCTACTTGATTACTAGTCAATGATGTAAACCGTTAACAAGCACGAGGGAGATCACCATTAATGTCAATGATTCCCAAGGTACCATAGTACATTCCAATGAATGTGAATGGATTAGTTTAAGTTGAACATCCATGGAATCATCCAATCAGAGGTCAATGATGTAAACCCACTGTCAGACGTGAGGAGGCCTACCATTGAGGCATGCATGTCCAAAAGTACTATCTAGTTTCTAAGGCTAGTTCCTGGATAATGTGTTGAAGTCGACAAGAATAGATTCGTCGAAGGAGGGACTTTATGTATCCCCCATCAAGGACACGAACACTGAGGCATGACATCAGGAACATGATGTGGACCAAAAATTTATGATGCAGTGGATGTTGTGACTTATGTCAGGTGACCCAAAGGAGTGAAAGAAACTCAAAGGATTGGCTCAGTGCAGAGGTTCAGCGGATTAAAATGCGTGCAAAAGACAAAGTGTCATGTTCAAGGGAGGCTCTAAGAATTACTTGGTAATGTTCTCAAGAGACTGCTTGGCTTGCTTCTTTCAATTTTTTCCCCCATCCAGATAGACGAGTACCTCTTTTTAATTTAACGAGCTTGAGGAGGATAACACATGCTCGATAAAACTCACCTTCTGTAAGTTCCTCCTCCTTTGTTTAAGGAACTGGAAGAAGTAAGGGTTTGATCCCATATGGTCCTGTCGATGTTTGTTTTAGCGAGTCTAAAGATAGAAAACTCAAAGGTTTTTCATGATTATAGAGTCTGGAAAAACACTTAAAAGAGAACTCTCTCAGTTCATTTTTCATAAAGTAGTCTGACAAGACCGAAAAAAAGATAAACTATTTCTCAACAGACGTTTTCTTCAAACACTTTAATGAGCTTGAAGAGAACAAGGTCGCTCAGTAATCTTTTCATCTTTAGAGATTCTGAAAAGGACTTAAAGATTACTCCAATTTTGTCCTTTTTCATAATGTTAGTCTCGCAAGGCCGAAAAAGAGATAAAGTATCACTCGAAAGACGCCCTTTCAAACCTTTTAACGAGTGGGAAAGGAAGCAATATCACTTGGTAATCTTTTCATGTTTAGAGAGTCTGAAAAGAGCTTAAAGGAGACTCCAGGGGGTTCCTTTTTCGTGTATCCATACATGTATGAAAAAAAGATAAAAGTCTACCTGGATGTATTCTCATGTATTTACGAGCACGAGAAAGAACAAAGACTAATCTTGGTATGCCCCCAGCTTGAAAGCTAGTGGCTTAACTCCAGAAAGATCATCAAAGGCTGGAGACATTCCCACCAAGCTTCAATTCATTCACCGGCTCTAAGGTCGTCACCAATTTCCCTAGTAGACGAGAAAAAGGAGAAGGGTGGATGAAAAGAAGATTTAAGAGAGGTAATTGTTTCATTTTTTAAATGAGCTTGACACAGGAAAAGAACTATGCTCAGGACCTCTGTTTCATTTTTTAATGAGCTTGCCACAGAGAAGAGAAACAATGCTCGTGGTTTCTTCTTGATCATGGCTTCCGAGAAGATAATGCCTTGGAAGGGTACCATGTCAAGGGACAAAACTTGGTCATGGATTCCAAGAGATCTTCATTGGATGGAAGAGAATCAATCCGGAAGGAACACATGTCGAGGGTCGTGACAAGGGTAAGGAGATCAAGATCCAATAACCCGACCAAACAAATCACCATTTCAACTATTGGATCCAAAGAATCAGAAGTTGAAATCATGGGAGACAATGCCACATAATTGACATGCGGCGGGGGCGATATTGTCTGCATATAAGAACCACTTAGGGAGGTAACCCGGTCGGGGCCAAGGAATAAAAGTTGATCAATAGTCACAATTATTCCATTGTGAGGGAAAGATATCACACAGAAAAGAGTGGATACAATAGCTTTCATGGCATATACATAATCCCACCCAAGGAATAAAGCAAGATCCAAGGGATCTTGGACTACCATGACATCGATAAAGACAGTTTTCCCTCCCAAAGTTACAGGAAACTGAGGAAGAATCCATAAAGGTTGAATAGTTCTTTTGTTAAAAGCTAATAGATTCTGTGTAACCGGTGCAAGCTGTGAAAAACCCAAAATGTACCAAGCAATAGAAGACAAGATACTAACATACGCACCTTCATCTATCAGCGTTTGAGGAACGTCCCGACCATGAACCTATACTGTAATCTGGAAAGGAATGTGAGAGGGAAGATGAGGTCCAATTAGTGCACGTCAATAAAAAATGATGGCTTCATTACTTGGAGGGGGTTTCGTAGGAGAAGGAGGAATGCCCCCCGGCACGGTAGAGTCTGTATTAATGAGAAACACATGGGAAGTATCCGGTTTACTCTCTAGAGAGAGAGTAGGATCGATTGATGATTGGATCAGATCAACCAATGGTGGACTTGGATAGACCACTCTAGCACTCTTCAGAGGAAGAGTGGGACTGGCTGAGGAAGGGACTGGATCAGTCACTTTGACATTCCTCAATGTTGGAATGGCATCGATCGATGGATAAACTAGATCGACCACTTGAGTTTCATTCTCCAAGGGAAGAATGGGGTCGACGGGTGGAAAAGGATCGACTGCTTTGGTGTCACTCTCTAATGGGAGAGTAGGATCGATCGATGATGAAAAAAGATCGACCACTTTGGTGTCACTCTTTTGATGAAGAGCGGGGCTGATTGATGATGAAACTGGATCATCTACTTGGGTTCGTGGTTCAATCAAGGAGGAAACTAGATTGACCACCTGATCAACCAAACTGACTGGGGATGGAACCAGATTGACCAGTCCATCAACCAACAATGGGTTGGAGGAAATATTACGATAACCTTTTGGAATTTGAAGTTTTTCCAAAAGAGAAGAAGCCTCGTCCATGTGAGGACAATGGTGAGAGTAATGATTACCTTTACATAACATGCAAGGGAACTTCAAAGTTTTCTTCTTCTTACCAACCCGAACATCACTAGTTGATGGGGTATCATTGACATCACAGACAGAGGCCAATGACATGGAGGACCACACTTCTAAGACCTCGGTGAGACCGGGGCAATCCCTCAAAAAGTGGTCACCCTTACAAAGGCTGCAAGGGAATTTGGGTTTTGGATTTTTCATTTTAATCTTGTTGACCTCATCAACACTCCCAGTACTATTAACAGTAACTGGTTTCGTAGAGACAACATCTGATGTTGTTGGGGGATTTGTCCTTTTCGGGTTCTTCTTCTTCTTCTCTTTTCGTTTCTTCTTCTTATGATCAACCTGACTACTTGCTTTAGATCTTTCACTAGGCGAAGAAGGAGAAATGGAAGGAGACTTTATGGATGAGGAAGGCGAAAAGTTGACATGAGGTTGATGTGTGGGTGTTGTATTAACATCCAAAGTATTAGGTTCAACTGAAACATTGGGAGGATTCAAGATCACCGGAGTGGGGAACAACCAAACTGGTAATCCAATAGTGAGTCCTGGAAGACTCAGTGTGGCAACATATGGAGGACCAAAGTTTCCAAATGAAGGAAAAGTATAGGGTTCCCCAGGAGAAGGGGTTCCTCCATTAGTACTCCTAGGATTCGATGCCATTAATACTGACTTGACCTAAGGTCCACTAAGTAAAACAAAAAACACACACTATGAATCTGAGAAGCAATCAGTCAAACAAACCTTCCTATGAGAAAACCATTAGTAGGTGATGAAATCCAACATCGTGAGATCAAAATAGGAAGGGGAGGGGATAGAGTGGATGGATCAGTTACGTTGGCGACCTCCTTAATGGACTTATGCCTTGGTGCAAGCTTCCATGCAGTAATTGTGGATTTACCCTCCAAGGAGCCCGAGTGAGTTTGACCAACGTCTGTTTCAGGTACAGTGAGACTTCCCTTCACCTTCACCTTGTCTGAGACCCTAAATATTGTGGCTACTAAGGTCACCAACTCGTAGTCAGCCCCTAGGCAAGTACATTCGATGGTCCAATCGAAATGTATGAGCAGGATAACAAGTCTGAAATCAACCCTAAAGGCTCCCACACATAATCATGGGTATACCTTCCAGTGACCCCCAATATATGATCCGACCACTATAAACACTTGGGTCACGGAGGGATAATCTCTATAACTCACCCAAATGTGACCTCGTGTGTAACCCCTATGTGAGAGGGGTATCCCAGCAAGACAATACGATAATTGGATTTGACTCTCCCTACCACAAGATACTAAGTTTGTTCGATATCTTTGGAAAGCTATCCTTTCAACCTATTCCAAATCCCTACACCTTAAACTAATGTAGGTTTTCTAACAAAGATGTAAAAAAGTATGATAAATTTTAGTTAAGCGTTGATTTTAATGGTTGTTGTTTACTTAGAGGGTGTACGAAAGTGAAAATGATGGAATGATGACTCAATTCCCAAAAATATGCATGAAATATGATAAGAAATCGTTTCTTTTCAATGAATACCTATTTAAGGGAAAGAGGAAGAGTCATTTTCACTATCAAACACTTGATAAGGAATGCCCTCAATCAATTTTGTTCTCAATCAAATCCAACATGATGCTACAACATTTTAGAAATGAAAACTAATCATTAAGATGTACTTTTTTCATTTTCATGCGAATGATGATCAATTCAATGAAAATCTTATCCTCCCAACTACCCTTTCAGATCAAGGAGATTCGGGCAAGAAAACGCAGATTTCGCACAAACAACACACCCTTTTGCAATCAAACAAGAGAAAGAAAATAAAAAACACAAAAGGAAGGAGAAATAAATTGGATCAGATGACCTCAAAGAACCAAATGAGAAGAGTCACCGACTTCTAATGTCCTTCACTAGAGTTCCCGCTCAGTCAGATAGGAGAGAAGAGAGCAGAGGATCGATTTCAAGATCTCAACAACAAAAACTCAAAAAGAATGAAGAAGGGAATAAAATATGAACAAAAAGGTGTTTACTTCTTAGGAGGAAGCATGTCAAAGGTCAAAGGAAGAATCATTCAATCATAAAACAACCCAGCAAGTGAAAAAATAGGGTTTGGACCTCCAAAAAATGGAATTTTTGAAGATATTTTGAGCAAAAAGGGGTTGGCGCTCTGGTGTAAGTGACACCAGGGCATTATAAAACTATGTCCAACACTTCCAACGAGTTCTAGTGCTCTTCTAACATGGGCAAGGGGGCTCCAGGCTCAAAAAACTCATAAAAATGTCCAAAAACCCAAAATTTTGATCAAATTTTCACAGGTAAGCTGAGTGTGATGGGGTAAAGAGTCAATAAGTAAATGCAATCAAATATAAAGGGGTGAACCAGGTCTAAAAACAATAAAAGGGTAAGAAAAGGTCTATTAGGAGAAATCAAAACCAAAAGTTTCGATTCGACCATCCCCAACGAAGTTGCCAGTTTCTGTTGAAGGAAAATCTCCCTGCGGATAGGTAGATCTCCGCAAAGAGCTAGACTCTTAAATCTAAGACAGAAAGTGATTATCATGGTAACTAACTTCCTTTTAGATCTAGGTGGACTAGTGTGTGAGGAGGAAGGAGAAAATAAGTACCTTTTACCAGTGTTTGTCCCTGCACGCTCCGAGTTGAGCTCCAATCTTTCGCTCCTCGATAAGCCCTGTAGACAAACAAAGTACGACCACTTCCTACTCTATCAAGATTAGTCCAAAATAGGTCTATATACTAAAGAGACAAATTCATGTGAGATTGAACATGAATTAGAAAGAAACAGGACAAGCAAATTATATTAATGAAGAGAAAACATCGCTTACAGCCATAGATGAATTGCAACAGTTTCGTCAAGTCCTCCTTGTCTACCCCTTGCTCAAAATATCAATGATCCGAATGATGATAGCTTCACTGATTGTTCCCTATGATATCATAGGTCTCTTCCTGCCAAATTATCTATGTTCCAGCACCACTTATAAGATCATAAGTTTGGTGTTATTCTCCTTTTCCAGTCCCCTTTCACCATTAGAAAGCTTGCTTATATAGCCTTGGAAAGGCTCAACAACTTGAGATATCCTTGGGGAAGTTGAGGATTCGCCTCCTTCAGTTGAGGATATTCCCTAAGATCATGGATGGACTAGGGATTCGAATCCAACTTCCTTCCAAGAATGAAAGGATCCTTCCCCCATTCATCTCAACAACTTAACTACTGCCCATAATAGGTAGCGCTCCCTCAAAAGGGCCATCAGAGCGATGTAGCGCTCCTTGGTAGACTTAAGAGGGGTTTCAACGTTCCTAAAGACACCAATGCTCCCTTAGAAGGGACAAAGGAACTTTATAACACTCCCAGACAGTGTAAGGGGGAGCGCCAGTGCTCCCAGAAGAGGTATAGGGGAGCGCTCTCCTCCAAAACTTAGTTTTTGAGGTGCTTTCAGATGGCAGAAGGTTTGTAAGCCTGTTGACTCACTTATCCTCTTCCAAATCAAGTGTTTGAGGTGCTTCAAATGTCCTTCTCATGTCGTTATAGGCACGACATAGGAATGATGGCAGTATGATTTCTTTAACACTTGCGACACTTGTAAGCAAAATGAGACACTTGCAACCTTTGTAATGACGACACTTGTGACACTATCAAAGTGAGTATTTTTTATTTGTAACACTAATATTGCAGAACTTTTCATGAAGGAAATTTCCAGGTTGCATGGGATACCTAGGAAAATCGTCTCGGACAAAGATACGAAGTTTAACTCCAATTTTCGAAGGGGATTTTGTAAAGGATTTGGCACAAATCTAAAATTTAGTACCGTGTATCATCCCCAAGAAGATGGGAAAACAAAGAGGGTTAATCGAATAATTGAAGACATGCTGAGAATGTATGTGATGGATAATCCATCTAAGTGGGAAAATTACTTACACTTGGTTGAATTTTCATATAATAACGGGTATCAAGTTTCATTGAGAATGAGCCCATTTGAAGCCTTGTATGGTAGGAAATGCAATACTCCAGTGAGCTGGGACAACCCAATAGATATAGTGGTACTTGAGCTAGAGTTGCTCAAGGACATGGAAGACCAGGTGGTTAAGATCAAGCGGAATTTAAAGGAAGCTCAGGATAGACAGAAAGTTTATGCAGACAAGAACATGACAGATGTAGAATTAAAATTAGGGGAGCATGTACTTTTGAAAGTGAATCCCAAGAAAATCTCTTTGAAATGGGGTAGTTGTACAAAGATGGAAGCCAGATTCTGGAAGCTAGTAAAAGTTCAGTGGACCTACTATGATCCTGAAGATGCTACCTGGGAGCATGAAGATGCCATGCGAGCAGAGTGCCCACAAATATTTGAATAAATTTGAGATTTTGATCTCTATTTTGTATATGCACTAAGGACAGTGCCAAGATAAGGGGGAGGGGATGTAACACCCCAGTTTTTGAACCCCCATTTTAAATAATGTATTGTTACAAATGCTGAGAGGCCAGGGTGCTCAAAAAATTATTAAAAGGACAGTATTCCCAAGAAATGTGATGTTTTGATTATTATTAATAATAAACACATCGTTGGTTTCTAGAAGGACAAGGAATAGAGTTATAGGGGGCTATGATTCCACAAGAGAGGGGGCTCGAGGGGATACATGTTTATTCGTATGTTAATTACCCTTTTTTCCCAAGGGAGGGGGTCAGTTACATGAGATTCTTGGGGAAAGACAGGAGGTTCTCGATTCCCCAAAATGTTACTTAAACCTGCCTTTGGTCTGATGGGGGGGTTCGACTGATGGCTTTTTCACTGATTTCCTATCAGCCCATTCATTTCCCTCATGCATTCCATGCACCCACTTACCCATTCATTGATCCATCCTCACCTTCGTCTTGGCTTGGGAAAGGGAACCGAACTATTGAAGAATTATCCACAGGATAGTTGATTGTGATGGTTGCTGGTGAAATCCAACCATGACATGGGGCATGCATGTCTGAGATGTGTCAGCATGTGCCCTATTTTGCTCACAACTGTGAGTCTTGAGAGTTCCATCATTGAGATTCTGGACTAGTTGTGCTGGAGGACTTGGATAAAGGAGAAGGACTACCTGAGGAACTGCATGGCATATAAGGGTGGAGGTCCATTCTCTTGGGTGGTACAAGCTAGGTAGAGTAGAGATGGGCACTTGGATTGTTGTGGGTGTTGGGAAACCTATGAGAGATTGAGAGCTTACTAGTTTGGGAACCCGAGTTGTAATGTCCCTTCCCAAATAGGAGCTCTAGAGAGGAGGCTTAATGGTCTAAATTTCATTGTTATACTATAGCCAGGGCCAAAGAGGGGTAAACAAGGTTACTAGAGGTCACTCCAGTCACAGGTGTTATATTCGGAAAGTGACATTGAGCTAAAAAGGGTTAAAAGTGATTTTAAGTCATTATGAGATAAAAATAGAAGTCAATAGTGAATTAGGGTTTCAACATGATTTAGGGTTTTGGAAGTCAATAGTGAATTAGGGTTTCAGCATGATTCAGGGTTTTGGAAAGCTATAAAGGAAGGGTCAATGACCTAATTTATTATTATGCAAATTATGACTTGTCATTGAGGAGAAGAGGTGCATCTCAGGAGCGATAGTTCAGTGTATTCCAGGAGGAAGACACCAGTTGGCTGATTTCGGTGTTGAAAGACACACCCTAGTCACCGAGAAGATCATCCAGGTCTTCCATCATTCTTCATTGATTCCACAGTGCTCCCATATTCCGGGTATTATATTTTAGTTACTTATTTGTATTCCGGCTAAGATCCTTTTGTCTTTTGATCTAGCTGAGTGTTGTTACTTAATTCAATCACAGTTTCTTATTTGTATTCCAGCTAATATCCTTTTGTCTTTTGATATAGCCAAGTGTTGTTACTTAATTCAGTCACAATTGCTTATTTGTATTCCGTCTAAGATCCTTTGTCTATTGATCTAGTCGAGTATTGTCAGTTTATTCAGCCGCATTTGGCCATTTTGTAATCCACAGAGATATCATAATACAAACTTTGCAGTCCTTTGCCACATTTATTATTTGTATGATCATTTATATGCTGTAAACCTTTGATCCTACACACACATTAGCAGTGTTTCCTAGACTAGCCAAGTCAGGAACTTTACAGTTGTATCAGAGCTTTAGTCCTGCCATCCTATGACTAAAGACAATGAGTGAAACAGAAGACACAGAGGGTCATGAACACGTAGGTGAAGAATATGTCACTTACAATAGGCATCAGGAAAGAAGGCATAGGCCTGATTTTCCCCCTTTTCCTCCTAGCTCAGAGGAAGAGGAAGAGGCACACAGAGAAGCAGAGAGAAGGGAAGAGCATGACACTAAGCGCGAGGTAGAGAGGATACTAGGAGAAATATATGAGTGACCAGAGGGCAGTGGCAAGGCCCCTGTAGATCCAAAGGTAGCTTTCATGCAGGTTATCAATGGTATGTTAGCTAGTCAACAAACCATGTCTAAATCCTTGGCATAGGTGGTATATAGATTGGCTAGAGTGGGCACCCTAGATACACAAGTCTCGCATGAAACACAGGGGAAATTGAGAGTAGGCAGTAGACCCCAACCACCCTCTCACACATACACCTCTGCGAGTAGGATTCCCAAACCCTTGTTTCCCAGTTTCCAGAGGGCACCCCTGATAGAAGCACCACCACCAATAGCATAGAGGCCACCCACTCATGTCGATGACATTGCAGAGTATAGGAGGGAGTATGCAACATTGGGTCATGACTTCCATCAGGACATGACCTTAGTCGAGTACTATGGGCTCAGACTCAGGAACCACCCCAAAGAGCCATAGAGGGGAGGACCACAACAGCAGCAAGGGCATAACCTCAATTTCATCCAAAAATTTTGGAAACTCACCATCCATTCTTTAAATGGGTCGTCCAAATACATCGCCAGAGCTTGGGTATAGAAGCTAAACATGTATTACAAGCTCAACCAGATGACAGAGACAGAGGCCATCAGTTTCGCAACCTTACACTTGGAGGGTGAGGCACATGAGTGGTGGTATCATGGACTGGTTACATTGGGTCACAGTTGCATCACCTCCTATAGGGATTTTACAGATAGGCTCATGGACAGGTTTGACAGGAAGGATCCTGAGATACACTTCAGGAATCTATCCCAATTGCGAAAAACTGGCACAACAGAGGCGTTCATCACAGAGTTTCAGTAGGTAGCCGTGGCAGTGAAAAATATATCAAAGCCCAAGATGATCATGTTATTCACAGAAGGAATCACAGAGCCTTTGAGAGGATGGCTGAAGGCATATAGGCCTCCCACTTTGCAGGATGCCATCCTTCATACTTGAGAACTGGAAGACTCAGTGCCAAAGACTAAAAATTTCTCCAAACCATTTGTGCCCCAGAGGGATCAAGATAGGAAGCCAGTCCAGAGAGAATGGAAGGGCAAGGAGAAGTTGGATGATGATACTAAGTGAGAGCTTATGAGGAAGAAGCTTTTCTTCAGCTGCAAAGATCCTTGGGTCCTAGAACACAAGTGCATGGGCAAAGGAGAAATTCATTATATTGAGGTAGCAACATACAGCGTGGATAGAGAGGAGGAGGAGAAGGACAGTGGATCCACTAGTTCAGAGGAGGAGTCAACACCAGCAAAGGAGTAGCCTCCGCATAGACCACCGACACTGGCAAGAGTCCATCCTCCAATAGTCCCACAACCGCCAGAATAGGCTAACAAGAGGAAACCAACAAAGGGAGGTGTCATAGCGACCCTTTCTGGTGTTCCCAGGTATGATGCCCTCCGTATCAGAGGGATTATTCAGGGGCAATGGGAAATTTCCTTGATATATGGTGGGGCCATCCACAACTTCATCGACGCTTCACTAGTATCGATACATGCACTTCAGATAGAGGAGTTTGAGGGTTTTGATGTTGCGGTAGCAGATGGCCACACAGTGGAGTGTCTAGATAGAGTTCCAAACTTAGATATGAAGTTAGGAAACTACACAGAGAGAGACACATTCTATGTGGTTGACCTATCGGACACAGATGTGGTGTTAGGATTTTAGTGGATGATTACCTTGGGAAAAATCACTACCAACTACCAAACCTTGGAAATGGGATTCAAATATCAGGATGGGAAGAAGGTTGTTCTAAGAGGTATGTCGACAGGAGCACCTAGGAAAGTTTCAGCCAAGAGGATGGAGAGAATATTTAGACATGGGGAGGTAGCATATGTCGCAGAATGCTTGATCACTAATCAGAAGGATTCAGAAGGTCGACAACAATACCATACCAAGATCAAGAATTTATTGGGACAACATCAACAGGTCTTTGAGGCAATTCCACCAGGGAGACCACCTGATAGGGGGGTTGAGAAAACCATTGAGTTGGAGGAGAGGGCCAAACCTATGATCACCCCCCCTATCGTCATCCAAGGAGGTTCAAGGATGATATAGAGAAGGAAATCAAGGAATTTCTAGCAATGGGACACATCAGACCGAGCAGTAGCCCATTTGCTTCTTCAGTTGTCTTAGTTCTGAAGAAGGATGGCGCCATGAGGTTGTGCATTGATTATCGATCCTTTAACAAGAAAACCATCAAGAATTGGTACCCTATCCCACGCATTGACGAGTTGATAGATGAACTGCATGGGGCAGTTTTCTTCTCAAAAATTGATCTACGCTCTGGATATCATCAGATCAACATCCGAGAAAAGGACATAGAGAAGATGACATTTTGATGTCATTTTGGACACTTCGAGTTCCTAGTTATGCCATTTGGGCTAACCAATGCACCCGCTACATTCCAGTCTTGCATGAACCATATATTCAAGGATCATTTAAGGAAATCAATCTTGGTTTTCTTTGATGACATCTTGATCTATAGTCGGTCATTGTAAGAGCATATGAGGCACCTGGATGAGGTATTGAGCATCATGGAGGCACAATCATTATATGCCAGAGAGTCCAAGTGTGAGTTTGGTATGACAGAGCTATTTTAATTAGGCCACATCATCAGTGCACAGGGGGTACAGGTGCACCAAGAGAATATTAGGGCCATTCTGGATTGGTCGATGCCCAAGAACGTGACATAATTGAGGAGCTTCTTCAGGTTGTGCAACTATTACAGGTGGTTCGTCCGGGGTTTTTCTCATCTTGGAGAACCACTGACAGATCTTACCAAGCATGGGGCCTTCATATGGACCGAGAAATCACAGGAATCCTTTGATCACATGAAGGAAGTCATGGGCACTTGTCCAGTGTTGGCACTACCAAACTTCACCTTGCCATTTGTACTAGAGTGTGACACATCTGATGAAGGGATCGGTGCAATTTTGATGCAGGGAGGACACCCCATTGTATTCGAGAGATGGAAGCTTAGTCAACCTGAGAGGTTGTACTTCATTTATGAAAAGGAAATGTTGGCAATCATGCATTCCTTGACCAAGTTCAGACAATATTTGGTGGGCAACAAATTCGTGGTCAAGACTGATCACAATAGTTTGAAGTATTTCCTTGAGCAGAAGGACCTCAGTGAGTGCCAACAGAAATGGGTGAGGAAGGTACAGGCATTCGACTTTGACATAGAGTATGTCAAGTGGAAGAATAACATTGTGGTCGATGCACTATCGAGGAGACTTGCGGCATGTTCTTTGATGGAGATTTTAGCAGATTGGAAATCCCACTTATTAGTGGAATATTCCAAGAACAAGTTCGCTTGTGAGGTGATGGATGGGAAGATACAGGATGACCGGTATAGGGTCATTGACGATGTCATATTTTACAAGGATAGAGTCTACTTGGTGCCAGATTTAGGGCTTAAGAAGAATATCCTCACTGCAGTTCATGATTCACCTCTAGCAGGCCATCAGGGGTTCTTCAAAACCTACAGATAGATCAAAGATAGTTTCTCATGGAAGGGCCTCAAACAAGACGTTATGAGACATGTCAGTGAGTGTGTGACTTGCCAACAGAACAAGTCAGAGCATGCTCTTCCAGTAGGGCTACATCATCCACTCCCCATTCCAGAGCAGAAATGGGAGAGTATATCTATGGACTTCATCAAAGGTCTACCCAAGGTCCAAGGTAAGGACTCTATCTATGTAGTGGTCGACAGATTGACCAAGTTTCTAACTTCTACGCCATGTCGACAAAGTATAGCGTAGTTCAGGTAGCCGAGCTTTTCTTCAGGGAGGTCTTCAGACTTCATGGGTTGCCGAAGAACATCGTCAATGACAGGGACAATCGGTTCATAGGGAAATTTTGGAGTTGTTTTGGTTGGTGGGGGTAGAGTTGACACCTAGCATTAGCTGTCACCCTCAAACATATGGGAAAACATAGATTGTCAACAAGTGGGTTGAAGGGAATTTGATGAACTATGTAGGAGGATAGCAGAGACCGTGAGTAAAGTGGTTACATTTAGGAGAACATTGCTACAACATCACCTTCCACATATCCATTGGTATGACACCCTTCCTAGCATTGTATGGTATGATGCTCCCACTTTAGTAGACTTGGTATTTGGGGAGAGAAGATCTCCCAAGTCCAAGGATTGGATCATAGAGAGTCAGGAGATTCTCA
The DNA here is from genome assembly GCA_009831015.1 of Picea engelmannii. NCBI lineage: Eukaryota > Viridiplantae > Streptophyta > Pinopsida > Pinales > Pinaceae > Picea > Picea engelmannii. The sequence continues at coordinate 373,461 of ML781605.1, read as the reverse complement.
AGTTGTTGAAAGAGAACCTGCAGACGATGCAAAACCAATAGAAAATAAGTGTGAATAGGCACAGGATAGAGCGCAGCTTTGAGGTTGGAGATTTGGTTTTCTTGAGACTCCAACCCTACAGACAGTCATATCTGAAGAAGAGTGGGGCCGAGAATCTCAAGCCCATATTTTATGGTCCTTATAGGATCATGCACCAAGTAGGCGAGGTTGCTTACGAACTAGAGCTTCCAAAGGGGAGCAAGATTCATAACGTGTTCCACGTGTCTTGCCTCAAAAAGGCAGTGGGACAATTCATTAACACATCAGAGGAGCTTCCCCCATTGGATGAGGAGGGATAGTTGGAGTTAGTTCCAGAGGAGGTTTTAGAGTTTCGGGAGCAGAAACTGAGGAGCAGGGTCATCAAAGAGTGTTTGATCAAATGGAGAGGACTTCCCATAGAAGACGCGACTTGGGAGAGCGAGCAGGTGTTGCAACACCCTAGACTGGTATTTCTTGAGGACAAGCAATTTCGAGAAGGAAGGACTGTAATGTCCCTTTCCAAATAGGAGCTCTAGCGAGGAGGATTAATGGTCTAAACTACCCCATTAGATTATAGCTAGGGCCAAAGAGGGGTAAACAGGGTTACTAAAGGTCACTCCAGTCACAGGTGCTATATTCAGAAAGTGACATTGAGCTAAAAAGGGTTAAAAGTTATTTTAAGTCATTATGAGCTAAAAATAGAAGTCAACAGTGAATTAGGGTTTCAACATGATTTAGGGTTTTGGAAGTCAATGGTGAATTAGGGTTTCAGCATGATTTAGGGTTTTGGAAATCTATAAAGGAAGGGTCAACGACCTAATTCATTATTATGCAGATTATGACTTGTCATTGAGGATAAGAGGTGCATCTCAGGAGAGATAGTTCAGTGTTTTCTAGGAGGAAGACACCAGTTGGCTGATTTCAGTGTTGAAAGACACCCTAGTCACCGGGAAGATCATCCGGGTCTTCCATCACTCTTCATTGATTCCACAGTGCTCCCATATTTCGAGTATTATCTTTTAGTTACTTATTTATATTCCATCTAAGATCCTTTTGTCTTTTGATCTAGCCGAGTGTTGTTAATTCAATCATAGTTGCTTATTTGTATTCTAKCTAAGATCCTTTGTCTGTTGATCTAGTCGAGTATTTTCAGTTTATTCAGCTGCATTCGACCATTTTGTAATCCATTGAGATATCATAATACAAACTTTGCAGTCCTTTGTCGCRTTTATTATTTGTATGATCATTTATATGTTGTAAACCTTTGATCCCACACACACATTAGTAGTGTTTCCTAGACTAGCCAAGTTAGGAACATTACACAAGCACACTCTGGAACCTTCCTTGTGGATTCATAGCCCTTGCTCGAGGGTGACACTGCTGCTAAGATTTGGATCAATGGTGTCTACGATTGGGTGGAATGTCCTTGGTCTGTAGCTAGTTGGTGTCAGCTTTTTATAAAGATAAGTGTTCTCTCTTGTGATATTATTATCTATGTATGAATGTATTCTATTGTGTATTTTAATTATCATTTAACTAAATCTTAGATTATCCATGCTTGTTGGGTATTATTTTGCATGTCATTAAATTTTTTATCTTATGCATCCTTATTAAATAAGAAGGTACCAATAAAAGTACGAAGCCCAATGGTGGGCTTGAAGGTAGCATACCCTGACCTACGGGTGGTTGGGGATGTTACATATATTATTGATCTTCAATATTTCATGACTCTTATGTTTTTTCAAGATCTTGTGACAAGTGCCAAAAATTTGTTGGGAAAGAATGCCTTCTAGCCATGCCATTACAACTTGTCCTACCAGACTTTCCTTTTTCAAAGCGGGGATTGGATTTTATTGGTCCTATTAATCCTCCATCTTCAGCTGGACATGTTTTAATTTTGACATCCATGAACTATTTTACAAAATGGGCTGAATTTGTCCCACTTAATCATTCAACAGATGAACAGGTAATTTCTTTCCTTGAGAATAACATTTTTTCTAGATTTGGTCTTCCATTGGAAATTATTACAGACAATGGTCCCACTTTCATTTTTGTTAAGATGAAACATTTTTTAGCTAATTTGGGGGTTAAACATTTCACCTCATCATCTTAAACATTTAACCTCATCAGGAAATGGGCAAGTTGAGTCTACCAACAAAAATCTAGTAAGAATCATCAAAAGGCTCATCAAAGATAAGCCCCGTCAATGGCACACTCTCCTAACTTATGCCCTTTGGGAAGATCGAACTATTGCCAAGGTAAGCAATGGTTGCACCCGTTTTCAGCTTGTCTATGGTCAAGAATCCCTCTTGCCTACTAATTTGTAACTTTCTTTCTTAAGGTTGATGCTACAGATCGAAGAATTAAATTCTTCTGATATTTCACAAAGGATAAACGCACTCCTAGCTTTGGAAGAAAAAAGGATGTTTGCTTTGTATAATATTAAAATGAGGCAACAAATTGTTAAGAAGTATTTCAACAAGAGTGTCAAGACTGTAAAGTTTAAGGTCAATGAAAAAGTATTGCTATGGGATTCAACTCACGCTGATAGGAGGAGACGTTCAAAATTTCAAAAATTATGGTTGGGTCCTTTCAAGATCTCTTTTGTCTTAGGTGATAACTCTTACATTCTAAAATATTTACAGGAGCAATTTTTCTACTACAGCACTAACAATTCTCACTTGAATCATTACATGGAACCAACTTGAAAAGTTCTAACATTGTTTGTGTTCTCTGTAGATTAATAGTTTAGCTCTACTTTCTGTTTTCTACTATTTTTCTATTCTTCTTTACAATAGTGTGATTTTTTATTTATGTTTTAAACATTTCCTACTGCTTTTACATTTTTGTCATTTTATTTCTATTGTTTTAATTTTTGCAATTTTGTTCAGTTAGGATTTTTATCGCTTTGTCATATTTTTAATTGATTTTGGTCAAGAATAAGATGTTGGATCAGTTCTTCCACAGTGACACTCCTGCAAGATATTGTTAGTCAATAACAATCAAGTTTACACAACTATTATGATGTTTCCCCTGAAGGCATACTTGAATTTGTTATCTTCTTTCATTGTTGTCTTATAAAGAGATTGGTTATCTCTCGATTCTTCTTTCCATTTCTTCATCCATTTGAGAAATAA
>ML781605.1:334042-354449 GCA_009831015.1 Picea engelmannii | reverse complement strand
AGGAAGAAGCTATTGCTCGAGCTCAGTACTTAGATTTGGTTTATTCACAATCTGGTACTCTGTACAAGTTGATACCAAACGCTACCCATGCCACTAACGATCCATCCAAACCATCATCTACCTCGCACGCAAATGGAGTTATTGGCTCCATCAAAACCCAATCTACTTCCTAGTCTACTGGAACAACCCAGCGGTCCACTTCGACATCTGCTCCAAAATCGACTGCACCCTCTTCTACCTCCCCTCAAACTCAGGTCTCTGAGGTGAATACGGTCCAATCGACCCATTCACAACAACCCGGGGGAAAGAATAAAGAAAGAAAGAAACCCTAAAAAAACAACAACAATGAACAACCAAAAAATCAACCTCAAACCCCTTTTGCCGAAAAAAAACCACAACGGAAACTGAAATTCCCATGTCTCATTTGTGGCGATGATCACTACACCCGAGACTATCCACATCGCGATGAAGTGGCCAAAATTTTTAAGGGAAATTCACAACCCACTGTGATTACTCATCCTTTTCCACAGCAACAATATTTGTTTTCTCAAACCCCCACTCCAGGGGGCAGTTCCAACCAACCCCATGATGAGGCCTCGAAAAGTGCCCACATTTACATGTTTAACAAGATTAATCTGACCACTCGCACTACCACATATGACACACCGATTAAACCTGATAAGCCGAAGACTACTAACAGTTCCTTACCAGACCCATTACCATATTTCGTTAGTCCTTTGTCTACTAGCCCTCCGTCTGGACCGCTCCAGATCGAGAAACCTTCGTTTGACTCGATCTTACACCCTCCCAAGAGCACTATCTAAAAATCTACCTTTAATCCTAGTTTGCGGGCTGCCCAAAACTACAACATCGTTGAAGATTTGGCTCAAGCACCGTGTGCTATGTCTACTCTGGAAGTTCTACAACACTGTCCCAATCAACGTAGAATGCTCTTGGCTGCCATCGGTGCTTTCGATCCTGAGTCGTCTAATAGCCTCACGTTTAATTTGGATGATCATCATCCTCGACTCTCCCACCAACTAGCTTTTCAAATCAATGTTGTTTTTCACAATCAACAAATCCACCGAACTATCTTGGATGAGGGAGCCTCTACTTTTGTCATGTCCTTAGCTTGTTGGAAAGGCTTAAAATCACCTACCCTTAACAAATCCCCTATGATGTTATGTTTCGATGGGCGAGGTTTTCATCCTCACGGACTTTTACAATCCTTAGTCGTTCAGTTGGGCGGAAAAACTATTACTATTGATGTTGAGGTGGTTAACTGTTTCAGGATTAATCCATAAGTGCAGACACAAACTGATCTCCCTAGATCCACCTGGATCTAGAAAAAAATAGGATAGAATAATACTCTTTCCCTAGATCTAGACTATTGAATGAACTAAGAGGCAAGGATCCTGAACATACCTTATGAACGCTTCCTTGGGTCTCTGTTGTTCCAAGCTTCGCTCCAACACTCTTGTGCCATTTAGATCACAATAGTACAAACCAATCGAAGTGAAGGAAGATCAATATATTCAATATCTAATCTATACATATGATCAAGGAGTTATGTAATAAAGTGACATCATCTTTATGGGAAAGGGACATATTACTATATTGAATTGATTGAAAGTGAAACTTACAACCTAAGCCTTGAGGTTGTAGATCTCCTTTCGATGGCTCCTAGATCTGACACACACACTTGCTCATGCATGAATAAAATCAACCACTTTTGATAACCTTACTGGTGTCTCTAGCTGTTGTAGCATCAGTCCTTCATACAAGCTTTCAATAATTCTCCAATCAATCTCTTGCTAGTTTTATTCTAACCTTTTCCATGAGAAACCCATCAATTTATAAGAGAGAATGGATTAGTTACTTGGATAGGAATGATCCCAAGATATCAGGAAAGCCAGTACTTGAACAACCATTCGAGTGCCAACTCATCCTTCTAGAAGATTCCCTTCTAGAAGGTTCGAGAATTTATCTTTTTCTTTCCTTTAGAATATGTTTTCACCCTGATAGTTAGGTATAGTGTGAACCCCTTGCACCCCAGCTTAATGCAGCCTATGAGAATAAAAAATTCTCGCAGGAAAATATATAGGTAGCCTGCGAACATCCCTTAAAAGTATGATTTCTGGAAGCAGACAAATGTAACTTTTTTCAGGAAAGTGTTCTGGTGAAGGGCTTGATTTCTCCATTACCGTTATATCATCATGATGACCAAAATTGTGGATAACATTAATTCCCCCATCGATTACAACCTACTACTTGGAAGAAGTTGGTTCTACGCTATGAATTTCATCGCCTCGTCGGTGTTTTGATGTGTACAATTCCCCCATCAAGGAAAAATTTTCACTATCGATCAACTAGATTTTTGTACACCCAATGCTCGTGCCCCCGTTACCAACAACATTCCTTTTTTGGGGGACCACAAAGTTATGTATGAAAGCGTTGGTGTTGTCTTGTTGAAATATTCTAGCCTTATGGGTACTTTCCCTACACCACCTTCACCCACCACACATCATATTGCCACCGTCAATATGATTTCGACTATGGCGTATCAATCTTTGGAATCATCTGACCCTTGGATTGTACCTAGTCCTATGGAATTTGATGTGCTCGGTGACACCATGCCACTTAGCCCAGTCGAGGCCACATATGTGGCTATTAAATCTGCTTCTCCCTCCCCGGACAACCCCCATTTATTGGCACCCGATGCCTACTTGATGTCATCATGGTTGGATTCCCTATCGTCTGCAATCGATTACATTTCCCAAATTTTTCCTTCCGACAAATCTATAATGGAAATGATTAGTATTGACGACATAGCTTGGGATGATAACCATCATCGATCCTCTTTTCTTCCGCCTCTAGATGAAATTCATAAATACATACACTTTGTCTTCCCTCTTGATGTTACAAATTCTCCACAATCTCCCATCCTCACACAAGACACTCTTTCTGAGGGGAATATGGGTAATATCTCTACTACGATCATTATTGATATTTCGATCAAAGAGGGCATTGTGGAAAACATTAACCTTGGTGCTAATTGCAGACCCGGAGAAGTGGTATCTTACATCGCTTTGTTTAAATAATTATGCGATGTCTTCACTTGGAGCTATGAGAAAATGCCAGGGATCGACCCTTCGATCATCGTACATGAAATCAAGACTTACCCAGGTGAAAAACCTGTTCGACAGAAACTCTGCCCRGTTCATCCCAAGAAAATCATGGCTATAAAGGCAGAAGTTGAGAAACTTTTAAAATCTRGCTTTATCTATCCTGTCCCTTTGACAGAATGGGTCTCCAACCTTGTTTCGGTTGCCAAAAAATAGGGGACCATCCGTGTCTGTGTTGACTATCGAGATCTCAATAAAGCTTGTCCAAAGGACAACTACCCTACACCCTTCATCGACCAGATCATTGATAATTGTGCTGGGAGCGTAATCTTCTCTTTCATGGATGGTTTCTCTGGGCATAACCAGATTGAAATTTTACCTGCTGATCAACATAAGACARCCTTTATCTTCCCATGGGGAACCTTCGCCTATCGAAAGCTACCTTTTGGTATCAAAAATGATGGTGCTACTTTCCAGTGGGCCATGTCATATGCTTTCCATGATATCAAGCATATTGCAGAACCTTACCTCGACAACTTACCTGCCCACTCATCAAATCGATCAGATCACGTTGATCACTTACGAGCTATTTTTCTTCGATGTCAGTTTTACCATATCTGCTTGAACCCACATAAGTGTATTTTTGCTGTCGAATCCGGATGACTCATCGGTTTTGTTGTCTCTAAAGATGGGATTCAGGTGGACCCCTTAAAGATTAAGGCTATTATGGCCTTACCCCCACCTACTAGTTTGACCCAACTCCAAATTTTGCAAGGAAAAGCAAACTTCCTTCGCCATTTCATTTGTAACTACACTGAGATAACTAAAGGATTCATGCGATTGTTGTAGAAAAACACCCCTTTCATCTGGGACGATATCGCTCAATGATCGTTTGATGCTCTCAAGCATGCCTTGACCCACGCACCTTTGTTGCACCCTCTAGAGTATACAAAGGACTAAATACTTTACTTAGCCACCTCCACTTCCACTATTGCAATGGTGTTAGTTCAGGTGGACCCCAATGGTGAGGAACATGTGATCTATTACCTGAGTAAGAGTCTATCTAGACCTGAACTCCGATATTCACATGTAGAGAAACTGGCTCTGGCAGTCGTCATCATTGTCCAGAGATTTCGACATTACATCCTACTACGCACCACCACTGTGATCGCGGACTCAAACCCTGTCTACCATGTCTTGACACGTCAAGTGCTCGGGGGAAAATACTCTAAATGGATCATCATCCTTTAGGAATTCAATCATGAATTTGTGAAGTCCAAAGCCAAAAAGTCCCTGGTGTTTGCGGAGCTTATCTGCGATCTCCCCCATGCTGATGAAGATAATGAACCTAGAGATTCTCTCCCTGATGAGACTCTTTTCCTCATCATCACCTTTGATCCTTGGTACGAAGACATCCTCCTTTATCTCCAAACCCAACACTTTCAACCTAACACTTCCTGTGAAGAGCGTCAATGTATTCGCCACCATTCTCATCATTATGTTATCGTCGGTGACACCTTTTATCATCGTGGTATTGATACTATCCTTCGACGATGTTTGATTCATGCAGAGGCTGAACGCGTTCTGAATGAATGTCACCTTGGAGCCTGTGGCGGTCACCTTTCTGGGATGGCCACAGCCCAAAAAATTCTACGTGTTGACTATTTTTGGCCCTCGATTTTCAAAGATTGTATTGACGCAGTCAAAAAATGCCCACCCTGCCAAGTTTTTAACAACAAGGCATGCACCCACCCTACTATGCTACACCCCATTATCGCCATCGGCCCCTTCGCCAAGTGGAGTATCAATTTTATGCAATGTAAGCCTACCTCAGCCAGGGGGCACGATTATATAATCGTCGTCGTCGACTACTTTACCAAATGGGTTGAGGTTATGCCTACCTTTCTAAACGATGGTTGTACCACAACTCTTTTTGTTTTTAACCACATCACAACTTGTTTTGGTGTACCACGCACCATTGTCACTGATCACAGTTCACACTTTAAGAACCATATGATGAGTGAATTGCATGCCAAGTTGGGTTTTCGCCATGAAAACTCATCCCCATACTATCCTCAGGCCAACGAACAAGTTGAAGCCATCAACAAGGTTCTAAAAACCATGATTCAACGCATGGTAGGGGAAAATAAGACATCTTGGCATATACAAATTTTCTCCGCTCTCTGGGCTTATCGTACTTCCATGAAAACCATAACTGGGTTCACTCCTTTCCAGTTAGTGTATGGCATCGAAGTCATTTTCCCAATCGAGTGTGAGATTCCATCTCTAAAACTTAAAGTAGAACTCCTACACCATACTTCTGCTGAAGAAGAACATTTCTTATATCTGACCAAACTGGACGAAACACGTCGTGATGTCGCTCTCGTTAACGAGGCACATCAGAAACGGATAAAAAATCAATACGACAAATCCGTCCATCCTCAGACTTTTACAGAAGGAGACGTAGTCCTTGTCTATGACCACGCTCATGAAAAACTAGGGACAGGTAAGTTAGAACCTTTGTGTGATCTAAAAATAATGGGCTAACTTGTTATGCTATGCAAGCACCCTCTACTTCAATAAAATAAACCTTAACAGGACCTTTCTTCATGTGTTCAAATATGCAAGATGGTTTATGTGTTTAGTTTATGCTTCTTCCTTTTGAATGTGCATGTGTGAGGAATGTTCTTTTAAAATATTAATCATGTGTTATAAATCAATACATAGCAATAAAAAGTGCAGCAAATAACACAACAAACTCACAACAATAGCAAGATGATAAAGGATTTCACCCCTCTCTGGGCTACATCTCCTTGAGCCTCCTTCAATGGACTTGGCTCTTTGGGATTAGTTTTTCAAATGCTATTTACAAGATTCTGCTCAACTCCAATGGATTTACAGACTGTACCATTGGATTCAGAATACATAAAAACCCCAATATTGACTATTAGAACTCTGAAATTGGATCTTGTCTCATCCAGCAATGACCTCTTCTACATGTGACCTCCAAGCTTCCCTGAGCTTCAATGAGGCCAAAACACCTATAAAAGTCCTCCAATGGATCTGAAACCTATCCCAATGTGTTCAGAGCACAATAATCAGTCAAAAATGACTATTCAGTCTCAGAAAATGGACATGGGCTCATCTAAGCAATGCCTCAAACAATGAGGGCTTCAAGCTTCCTGGAGCTTCCTAAAAATTAAATGGTTAAAAAACTGCCTTAGAAGTCTCCAAATTCCTGTGAAAACATCACCAATGGACTCAGAACATCCAAAAACCCCTAGCTGGGCTTTTACAGCACCTGATTTGGTAAAAAACTGAAGAAGTTATGCATTCTGCCATTTTTCTCCTTCAGGCTTGTTGTCCTTTGTTCGCCATTTCGCCCCTGTGTGAAAGTGGACCTGGCCTCTGAGCATTTTTAGTGCCTAAACCCAGCACCCATGCACGTCCCGCAATTGGTGTCAAATTTTTGAACCGTTAGCGCAACTATAGCCCCCGAGGACGGAGGTGTTGGGCGCATGGGGCCATGTGGCCACGTTCCCCGCGCTAAAATAGGGCTAAGTTGCAAAACGCGCACGCAAATGTATAACCGTGTGCACATTGCACAATGGTATAGACAATATACAAATGGGTATATTACATAAAAATTTTCTATGCATTTTTAAATCCGCACCATATATAATGGTATAACCCGTGGGTTATAATACCAAACCCCCGCGCAACATTCATATGCGTAAACTGTGGGTTATATAAAAACTGTAGTATTTTTGTTATACACCTGCGCCAATGGTTGGGAATCCACACGGTCATATAGCATTACAAACAACCACGGGCCAGAGCTAAGCCCTGGCCCGACCCCCCATCGGATATTCCATAAGTTTTAATTCAAATAGAATAATGCCCACACTCCTAACAAGCAACACAGGGTGTTACAATGGTCAGCGCATGTTTGTTAAAGCTCATATAGAGGGGGAGGTCCGGGGGTCGAACCCCATGGACTCCCACATACAATTTTACAAAACAAATATAACCAACCGACGAGGGACACGTGGCACCCATTCATTGGGCCACGTGCCCTCATACCATTCGTCGTCAACAAGACATGTGTCAACACTTGATTTGTCAACATCAACCAACCAATAGCTGCCACATCATCGCCTACCACATCACCTGCCATGTCAACTGCCATGTGTGAGTCATACAACCTCTTCCATGTCAGTGCCATGCAGGATGCTGACATCATCATGTGCCACGTGTCACCCTTCCACTGGTGACACGTGTCACCTCAGGATTGACCAAACCGTACGCTGAAAAGTCCAAAAATGCATGACACATGTTATGCCCTGGAGCTACCATGTGTCCTGTATAGACCTGTACGGACCTGCCACGTGTCCTGTACGGATTGTACGGACAGGTACAGTCAGCATCAAATTTTTGCCTGTTTGGATCGACAAACAGATCACGATATCTTCTCCATACAGACTCCATTTGTGAAAGTAAATATACCACCGGAATCAAGAAGACGAGACAGATGCAATGGCATCATTTTCGTCGCATTTCGAGCACTTTGAAAATTGAGCAAATTTTTGATCCCTGGTCCAGATTCTGATCACGCCTTCCCACTGAAATAATTTTGCACCCACAAAAGCTTATGATTATCGATCTGAGATTCAATACTCTTCTTCTTTCAAGTTATATCAACTGATTCTACTTGAAAATCCTTTTAGACAATCACCTGGGTACGTTGACATGCCTTGCACTGCAACTGACTATGTCCCTCAACCACTGCTCTCTAGCTGCTGCCGACCCACTATTCTCTCTGTGCTTGGAAGACTACCAACCTTCCCACTGAGAATCAAGTCCCTCTGGTGAACTCTTTGGCGTCAACAATCCACTCTCCAATGGCTGCAAAATTTTCCTGCGACATCTTGTCACAAGCCAAGAAAACCATCAATCTTGAAAACAAATTGACACAAGACTGAAAATAATGACAACAAAGTCTTTTTGCTCTTCAAGAAAACTGTCGCATCTTGTGCTTCATCAAAGCACATGGTGTTTTCCTCCATCTCAATGTACTCAAAATCAACTTACAAGACAACAAACACCAACGACTAAACATAAGTCGAAAAATATGAACGACACACATAGTCGTCAAGCAATATCGACACAAGTCGAGACTCAAGTGAAACATGTCAACCTTCCAAAATGACAAGCCTAAGAACATGATAAACAATCATGTTACAATCATGACTCATCCATGATGACAATCATCAAGTTCATTGTTTATGCACTCACAAAACCAAATGCATGCACATATCTCTTCAACTCTCCTTCCTGTAGAAACATAGGTACTCAAACCCAAGACATGTGGGTACTAATGAGCTGAATATGAAAAGTATATGTGGCTGTAACAAAATGGACAACATACCCCTCTTTTACATGTTCTTGACGAGGTGGTACAACACAAGTATGCATTCAAAAGAAATTGCATTCACATGCAAACTTGCCTCTACCAAAATATGACAAACTGCTGCAACTTGTCAACTTCAACAAAAGTGAATAGCTAAGGCTGAAATGTGCATCTATACAGAAAGAATGCAAGCCTTACTTACTCAAGAAATCTAACCATTTCTTACCAAGCCAACTCAATGGCAAATTCTTCTGTTGAAAGTCATCTTCTTGCGAATCATCTTGACTCACATCAATGATGGAATCTCCTCTTCCATTCTGGTCAATATTTTCACCCAACTTCTTCTTGTGCTGTGGACGAGTGGTTGGATGCAATGTCCAACATTGGTCAATGAGATGACCCCTCTTCTGACAATGAGTGCAATTCTTTTGCATGTTCTTTTCATGTTTCCTTTGCTTGGAAATTTTCCTGAAAGCGAACATTCTTTTCCAACATTTTGAAACATGATGGTTATATAAACCACAATATGTACATGGCCTTTTTCCATTGTTACATGCAGATTTATCATGCTTAACATAATCAAAAGCAACTGAATTATAGGCAGATTTATACCTTGAACATTCACCTTTATCGCCGCTTTGAGGAGGTGAATCGGAAGAGTTACAAGCTCTCTTTTGAAGACTAACACATCTGCTCTTGTCCTCATGGCTGTCATAACCTATTTGTTTCACACATTTGCATTCATCTTGAACACAAATCTTGCATGCTGAAGAGTTTGAACTTTCAATAAAAGTTCTTGAACTTTCACCTTGAAAACCTTCTTGAGGAGGTGAACTTGAAACAAAAGTTGTTCTCGGAACTTTTTCATTTGATTCCTCAACTTTGGAATTTGCTCCATCAATTCATTCATAACCAAGACCAAAATACTTAGGTCTCTCTTCAACAACAATAGGCTCAACAATGCCTTGTGCATGCGTGCCTAACCCTTTACCTTCATAGCCCATTTTTAACAATAACTTGGACCCTATTCCTTTTGTGTGATTTTCAAAAACACCAAAGCATTCTTCTTGAGAGGAATTTGAAGACAAACTAACATTACATACCTCATGTGCATGCATGTACTTGGTAAGGGTTTCTTTTGCCTCTTGGAGTTGATTCTCCATCTCCTGCAACTTTTCAAGAAGTTGGTCTTTCTCCTCCTTCATGGCCACCAACTGCTCTTGAAGGACAATGCTCTCTTCCCTATCTTTACACAACTCTTGTACCATATCCTTCATGGTTAACAATGCATTAAACATCTCTTTGTCAAAGAACTTAGATTTGGAAGATGTAGGAGAACTATCAATGTTTGAAGCATCCTCCATATTTGCAAGATATCAAATTTCAACACAAAACTTGCACAAATACCAACTGCTAAAACTCAAGCTATCATTGGCAAATACATGAGCAAAATAAACTATGCTCTGATACCACCTGATCTAAAAATAATGGGCTGACTTGTTATGCTATGCAAGCACCCTCTACTTCAATAAAATAAACCTTAACAGGACCTTGCTTCATGTGTTCAAATATGCAAGATGGTTTAGGTGTTTAGTTTATGCTTCTTCCTTTTGAATGTGCATGTGTGAGGAATGTTATTTTAAAAGATTAATCATGTGTTATAAATCAATACACAACAATAAAAAGTGCAGCAAATAACACAACAAACTCACAACAATATCAAGATGATAAAGGAGTTCACCCCTCTCTGGGCTACATCTCCTTGAGCCTCCTTCAATGGACTTGGCTCTTTGGGATTAGTTTGTCAAATTATCTTTAAAAGCTGCTTCTCAACTCCAATGGATTTATAGACTGTACCATTGGATTTAGAATACATAAAAACCCCAAGATTGACTATTAGAACTCTGAAATTGGATCTTGTCTCATCCAGCAATGACCTCTTCTACATGTGACCTCCAAGCTTCCCTGAGCTTCAATGAGGCAAACACACCTGTAAAATTCCTCCAATGGATCTAAAACCTATCCCAATGTGTTCAGATAACAATAATCAGTCAAAAATGACTATTCAGTCTCAAAAAATGGACATGGGCTCATCTGAGCAATGCCTCAAACAATGAGGGCTTCAAGCTTCCTAGAGCTTCCTCAAACTTAAATGGTTAAAAAACTGCCTTATAATTCTCCAAATTCCTGTGAAAACATCACCAATGGACTCAAAACATCCAAAAACCCCTAGCTGGGCTTTTACAGCACCTGATTTGGTAAAAAACTGAAGAAGTTATGCATTCTGCCATTTTTCTCCTTCAGGCTTGCTGTCCTCTGTTCGCCATTTCGCCCCTGTGTGAAAGTGGACCTGGCCTCTGAGCGTTTTCGGTGCCTAAACCCAGCACCCACGCACATCCCGCAATTGGTGTCAAACTTTTGAACCGTTAATGCAACTATATCCCCCGAGGACGGAGGTGTTGGGCGCATGGGGCCATGTGGCCACGTTCCTCGCCCTAAAATAGGGCTAAGTTGCAAAACGCGAGCGCAAATGTATAACCATGTGCACATTGCACAATGGTATAACCAATATACAAATGGGTATATTACATAAATTTTGGTCTGTGCATTTTTAAATCCGCACCATATATAATGGTATAACCCGTGGGTTATAATACCAAACCCCCGCGCAACATTCATATGCGTAAACTGTGGGTTATATAAAAACTATAGTATTTTTGTTATACACCGGCGCCAATGGTCGGGACTCCACATGGTCGTATAGCATTACAAACAACCACGGGCCAAGACTAAGCCCTGGCCTGACCCCCCGTCGGATATTCCATAAGTTTTAATTCAAATAGAATAATGCCCACACTCCTAACAAGCAACACAGGGCGGTACAATGGTCAGCGCATGTTTGTTAAAGCTCATATAGAGGGGGAGGTCTGGGGGTCGAACCCCATGGACTCCCACATACAATTTTACAAAACAAATATAACCAATCGATGAGGGACACGTGGCACCCATTCATTGGGCCACGTGCCCTCATACCATTCGTCGTCAACAAGACACGTGTCAACACTTGATTCATCAACATCAACCAACCAACAGCTGCCACATCATCACCTACCATGTCACCTGCCACGTCGACTGCCACATGTGAGTCGTACAACCTCTGCCATGTCAGCGCTACGCAGGATGCTGATGTCATCATGTGCCACATGTCACCCTTCCAGTGGTGACACGTGTCACCTCAGGATTGACCAAATCGTACGCTGAAAAGTCCAAAAATGCATGACACATGTCATGCCCTGGAGCTGCCATGTGTCCTGTACAGACCTGTACGGACCTGCCACGTGTCCTGTACGGACTGTACAGACAGGTACAGTCAATGTCAAATTTTTGCCTGTTTGGCTCGGAGAACAGATTGCAATATCTTCTCCATA
Organism: Picea engelmannii; assembly: GCA_009831015.1. Lineage (NCBI taxonomy): Eukaryota > Viridiplantae > Streptophyta > Pinopsida > Pinales > Pinaceae > Picea > Picea engelmannii. The sequence goes on along the minus strand of ML781605.1, from coordinate 342,486 downwards.
GGGACTCCATTTGTGAAAGTAAATATACCGTCGAAATCAGGAAGACGAGACGAACGCAATGGCACTGTTTTTGTCGCATTCTGAGCACTTTGAAAATTGAGCAAATTTTTGACCCCTGGTCCAGATTCTGATCACTGTGGCATGGCCCTTACATTGTGAAACGTGTTCTGCACAGAGGTGCCTACGAGTTAGTCAATTATGATGGAATTTCCCTAGGAGAGCCCCGGAACAGGCTTTACCTTAAAAAGTACTATGCCTAGATCACCTAGCATGTGTACTTTGTACATTATTGTATTTTAGTTTGGTGTGTCTATTTCTTTTGCGTGCTTGAGTATTTACCTTTGCCACTCATAATTGTTCTTTGTGTCTTCATGTGCAGATGACGTCTTCCTTTCCTATCTTTGTCGGATTTGTGGATGGCACTAGTCGACACACTCAGAACATTGCTTCGACAACATGGGTCATTTACCAATTTGACGAGGTGGTGAGTTCAGGAGGTGTTTGCTTAGGACCAGTGACCAATAACATGGCAGAATATCATGCTGTCATCGGACTTTTGACCCAAGCCTCCTCCCTAGGTATCTCTCGTATCATTGTTAACCTAGACTCCCAACTCATGGTCTATCAAATCAACCGTATCTACGCAATTCGTAATCCTATCCTGCTACGTCTCCACCTACAAGTTCGTCATATTGAACGAATATTTGATTACATCGAATACAAACATATTCCAATAGAACTTGACAATGTTTCGGATTCGTTAGCTAATTACATCATGGATCGGTATCTCACCCATAGATAAGGTTTCATGAAGGAAAACAAATTGTACATCACATGTAAATTAAAACACATCACATTAAAGGCATCATCATGTACAAATCATTTGGCACTGTAAAAACTCGGAACTGTATATATATACATAGAGTGACTGAAAATGTTTTGATTACATCAAAAATTATTTGGAAGAGAAAATTTTTGGGTCTTTACAACCATACGACATCGTCTGACAAGTCATACAAAATATACAATCACCAGAGAGGCTCTAATCTCTCTGCACTGCATTGTGCTGAGAGTAACATATCACTGTGCAAACTATGCGTCTCAGTAGAGAATTGACATTCTCTGGAACCCCCCCAGTGTGTCTCTGTAGATGCAAAGGAACTTCTCTCCTCTGTAGAGGAGGAATGCCCATCATGAGGCCTTGAAGGTTTCTTTCAACCTCTCAGAGACCTATTACTGGTGCCCCCGGATCTACTGCAACCAGAGCACCCCCGCAATGTTCTGGTACTGGTATCTCAGTCGGGCGCACTGCTCCCTTGTCTGCATGTTGAAAACAATGCATCCATTAAAAACTCTTCTACGTACCCAAAAAAATATATATACGTTAAAAACTTAAAACAAAAAAATTAGACAAGGTGTTGCTTAGTCTCTCACCCGACGCATCCCAATCTTCCCCTACTGGTAGAATCAAATCCATGCTCCTGAGAAAGTCCACATCGAAATATGGTAAGTATTCTATCCAAATATATTAGCGTCTCAGCCAAGCGAAGAAGTCACTGGTGAAACATAACTCTGACTTTGCCACTAGCCTCGGAGACAGACTAGTCCACCGTTCCATCCGTGGTTCTTGCACTGGTTGTACCGCCAGTACAATCTGAGGCTGCATCTGGGGGATGTGCTCTAAGAAGAATGAGACCAATAATGAACCATATCCGAACTGTTTCTACCCCATCCTACCCTGCGAAACCTGTTCCTTCACATTTCGAAGAAACCCTATGGTCCAGTTAAACAGTGTTGGCTCCAAACACTGTACGCCATAAGCTACCTGTGATCTCGATGCCAGATGTGCACTAGTGCTTCCCGTCACACTCGTGATGGAAAAAAAAATGGACCGAAGGGGTAACTCTCTAATATCCTTGATTGGGATTCTACCCCCCACCAGTCTTGCTCCTGGGACACAATGACGTGCCAGATACACACCCACTTTCTCAAGAAGCGCCCTCTATCTGGAAAAAGCTATAGGAACCCCTCTTTTCAAGAGGCCAGTCAAGAAATACGCATCTTCCAACTCGATGGTGAGAAGATGTGTTCCGATCTGAAACCCCTGCTCTGCAACATCCCACAAGTTGATTATGTGTTCGAGCAGAAGGATCTCTTTCTTCATCTTTTGTATCTTGAAGAATTTCAGAAGGCCACAATCGCTCAACGTGGCCTGTGTACAAGGACTCTGCAAAGAAGTCAAATCATCGAGCTCATGCTCTCATTCCTTCCACTCAATCATGGTCATCGCCGAAATCACCTACAAACAAAAAAAAACAAAGAATTTCATTATTCAATTTTTCGACAATTTCTTAAGCAATTTAAAAACTTGAAATCTATGGCCCACACTGTTCAAAAAGGACCACGCTCTCTTTTCATTACTCAATAATCCATACGCAGCAATAAAATGTTTTAAAATTAAAACAATTTCCATCAATGGTTGCATGGGTATATGTTTGAGTTTCTTATAGATTTCTTAACAAAAATGACCTATCTACCCAAGTATCAAGGCATTGGCATCTATGCTACCACCCTCTAAAAACGTTTTTGTAAAAGAATGTCTTTTTCCCATCGTTTTCATTAGAGGTCGATTTGATCTTTTCTAGAGCGGCCTAGGGCTTCGTTTTTTAATTTAAATATTTCTATGAAAACAAATATTGAACCATGTAATTGAAAGAAGGGGAGATGAAGATCTACTTGGTCCAAACGGCGAGAAAAATGGTCAACCGTAGCTCCAGTATCAAGCAAAACAAGATCCACTTCCAAAATGAGAATCTCCACTGCTACAAATCCTTATGCAAAATGAAATGGTAAATGAAATTTTTTATTTGTATTACTGTTTATAAATTTCCATTTTTTATAAGGTATAGTTATTTGTGGGTTTCTTTGGAAATATGATGGCCTCACTAAACCTCTGGATTGAAGTTTTGACACTACAGGTTTCAAAGAAGTTCTGATCGCTTGTTTACCTTGTCACGTCCACGAGCATAGTCTTAGTTCGTTCTCAAGCTCGAGAATATAAGAACACACCGGGTAGACTTTTATCTCTTTTTCGGACCCGTATGGACACACGAAAAAGGAACCCCTGGATTCATCTTTAAACTCTTTTCAGACTCTCTAAATATGAAAATATCGTCGAGTGATCTTGCTTCCTTTGACACTCGTTAAAAGGTTCGAAAGGGAGTTTTTCAAGTGGTATTTTATCTCTTTTTCGGCCTCGTGAGACTAACTGTACGAAAAAGGAACTGATAGAGTTCTATTTTAAGTGTTTTTCCAGACTCTATAATCATGAAAAACCTTCAAGTTTTTTGTCTTTGGACTCGCTAAAACGAACATCGACAGGCCCGTACGGGACTGAACCCTTACTTCTTCCAGTTCGTTAAATAAAGGAAGAGGAACTTACCAAAGGTGAGTTATATCGAGCATGTGTTACCTTCCTTGAGCTCATTAAATTAAAAAGAGGTACTCGTCTATCTGGATGGGGGGGAATTTGAAAGAAGCAAGCCAAGCAGTCTCTTGAGAACATTATCAAGTAATTCTTAGAGTCACCCTTGAACATGGCACTTTGTCTTTTTCATGCATTTTAATCCACTGAACCTATGCACTGAGCCAATCCTTTGAGTTTCTTTCACTCCTTTGGGTTGCCTGACGTAAGTCACAGCATCCACTGCATCATAAAGTTTTGGTCCATGTCATGTTTCTGTTGTTGTGCCTTAGTGTTCAAGGGAAGTATCTTCCTTGAGAGTCAGCCATCACAAATATCTTATCTCAATACCCGTGTCAGTCCATGTTCATTTGATCGACCAATTACATCTCTATGTTTGTTTCATGTCATTGATGGGGGATACATCAAGGCCCTCCCTCGATGAGTCTATTCCTGTCGACTTCAACACATTATCCAGGAACTAGGCTTAGAAACCAGTTCATACTTTGGGACCTGCATGCCTCAATGGCAGGCCTCCTCACATCCGACAGTTGGTTTACACCACTGACCTATGATCGTATGATTCCATAGATGTTCGAATCCAACTCATCCATTCACATTCATTGGAATGTACTAGGGTATCTTGGGAATCATTGACATTAATGGTGATCTCCCTCGCACTTGTTAATGGTTTACATCATTGACCAGTAATCAAGTGGTTTCTGCCATGTTTGACATTAGGATATATATTCACATGGTTAGATTCGTACTACACTAGGATTCGTAAGAAGACCCTGGGTTGAGTGATCACTTTGATATGTACTTTACCCAGGTTGCGAAGGAGTTTCTCTTAAACAATGGCACATATACTGTTACATAGATCCACTTTGTATTGGTCATGGCTATGTCTTATCATCTCGTAGATCCACTATTGACCTTTCATGGCTACGATCAGTTTAGGTCATCAGAGTATAGATCCACACTGTATCCTCGGTGGCTATACCTTTTATCAATACTATTATGGATCTGCAGTTTATTTTATGGCGGCCATATCTTGCAAGTCTTGATCACCCAAGCATAGGTATGCCTGCCTTGGGTTTGGATCATGTCATAATATATGTTGGATGTTTGTGTGTAGCTTCTGTCAGGTTCTCTGAGTCTATACCCTTGCTTGAAAGTCTACAAATCATTTCATTTATCATTTCTCATCTTCTAACTTCACACTTTGGGGGGAAATCTGTTACACATCAACATTACTCGCTTTGATAAGTGTCGCATGTTGCTCACAAGTGTCGCAAGTGTCAAACAAAGCATACTGTCATGATGAATACACTAAGGAGGGGCTTAAAATTCCTCAAAGACTTGATCTGAAGGAAGAGGAATGGTTAACTGAAGTTAAGAACCTCTTGCCACTTGAAAGAAGCATTCAATCTAAGGTTTTAGAAGAGAGCTCTTCCCTATATCACCCTTAGGAGCGCTGGCGCTCCCCTATAAAGTACTAGGGAGCATTATAACACCGAACATCCCTTATAAGGGAGAACTATGGATTTTTAGAGCATTGGTGCCTCCCTAAAGCCTACTAGGGAGTGCTATATTGCCCTGATAGCCTTTTTGAGGGAGCGTTGTCTAATCTGGGCAGTAGTTTATCTGTTGAGGAGAATAAGGAGAAAATCTTTCAATCTTGGAAGGCAGTTGCATTCAAATTCCTAGTTCATTCATGATCTTAGGGAAGATCCTTGACTCAAGGAGGAAAATCCTCAACTTACCCTAAAGATATCTCAAGAGGTTAGGCCTCCCTAAACCTATATAAGCAAGATCTATCATGGTGGAAAAGAGGAAAGAATTGGAAGCATAAAACCTATGATCTCATAGGAAACATACAATGAATTGGAGGAAAGTAATCAGTAAAGTTTCTATCGTCCAGATCGTGGATATTTTGAGCAAGGATTATACAAAGGGGGCTTGACAAAGCTGTCGCATTCACATCTACGGTTGTAACTTACTTCTGTCATTGTTCTCATCAATATGACACGCTTGACCTGTTTCTTTCTAGTTTGTGTTTAATCTCACATGAAATTGTCTCTGATAGATAGATCTAGTTAAAGCTAATATCAATAGAGTAGGAAGTGGTTGCAAAATTGTTTGTCTACAGGGCTCATCAAGGAGAGAAATATTGGAGCTCAACTCGGAGCATGTAGGGACAAACGCTGGTAAAAGGTACTTCTTTTCTCCTTCCTCCTCATGCATTAGTTTGTATAGATCTGAAAGGAAGCCAGTGTCCACGTTAAGCATCTTCTGTATTAAGAGTTAAGAGTCTAGCTCTCAAGAGGAGATCTACTTGTCCGCAAGGAGATTTTCCTTATTTTCCTTCAACAACGGGGCTCTACACAGATACATCCAAACTGAAATGGATTTTCTGGACATCTCATCACTCAGTTCTTCTTATCAATATGTTTTTAAAATCAAGTAGAAATTTAAGAACCAAAACAAACAGGAGTTTGGTTCTGCAAATCTGCAACAACCAAATTATGAGAAAGATGACCCTAACAAACAGTCTCTCGAAAATCAATCCAAGCCATAGGAAAAGAAGGGTCACGGAAAGATGAAGGACACTAGAAAATGGTGCGATTTCCACAAAATTCCCTGGCATAGCATTGATGAATGTCTCTCAAAATAGTCATTGGTGGCCGAGATAAAATATAAGGATATGAACTCTAATTCAAAATCTGATTATGAAAATACTGGTAAAAGACAGATCATGGATGTAGATCCCACTGTTATTTTCATGACCGCAGTAATTCAACAAGAAGAACCAACAGATCCTGAAGAGGGGGAGCACCTTTTTAATTCACAGATGTGGGTGAAGGGGACTCTTCTACATTTTATTGTTTATAGCAGAATCCATAAGAACCTCATCTCAACAGAGGTCATCAGAAAGCTGGGATTGTCGAAAACACCACACCCGTAACCATACAACATTGGGTGGCTTCGCCAGGGATGAGATCTTTGTGTCAACCAATAGTGTCGATTTTCATACGAGATCCAACCCTTCAAGGATGAGGTATTATGTGATGTTTCCCCACTGTATTTATGTGATGTTCTCTTGGGCCATCCATATATGTGGAAACACCATGATGTTTTTGAGTCTCGACCCTGTAGTGTCATTGTTTCTCTGGGGGGTCACCTCTATAGAATACCAGAGGTAGTTCCAACTATTATCCTACTTAAACATTTTCGCAAGGTAGTATCTCAAACTACAAAATTTAGCTTCTTCACAATCTGTTCAAAAGGCAAATAGAAGGATATTGCAACCACTGCAACCTCGACCCAAGCACCTTTTATCCAACAGAAGCAGGTTGACAAGATTGCAACAAAATGCAAAGATTCCTTTTGCACATAGTCATCTCAGATATCTCGATTGGTTGAATAGAGTCAACCCCAACAACAACATGTTTGTGGCAACCTTCCACAAACCAAGAAATGTGATGTCTCCAGCAAGGCAAGCAACTCACCAAGATTCAGATTCAGAAAACACTTTTCCCTCTCCCTCGAGAATTTAACACAATGGATACCATTGCTTCCTAAGGAGGGATTATTGATCCAGGTGGATCTCAGTGGTCACTCACCTTTTCCAGCTGGCTCAAAACATCTTTCTGACAATTTTGGTAATTTACTGTTTTTAGGAGTTTATAACTTACGGAGCCATTTTGAGGCCCTAAATGACGTTTTTTGGGAAAACGGGGAGAAACATGAAGTTCCTTCGATGTTTCTCACGTCAAAAGTTTTATTTCTCGATTATACCTTTCCAACAGGCTATCATGCACCTAAAATGGAGATCGTATGCAAAAGTTACGACCACGGGAAGTTGATGTACTAACTTACCCAAACGAGGCCCACATGACTTTTGGCACTTCTTCTCCTAGGGTTAGTTTTTTGGATGTCTAGGGTTTTTTGACATTCCTGTTTATTGTAAAATGCCTTCAGAGTCTCATTGTAATCATCTTCTTGTGAATGAGCGCAGTTGCCACATCTCTTCTCAGAGATAAGGCACCACCATTCCAGTGAGCTTGTTTTCCATTGCATTTTACAGTTTCATCTTATTTTCTTATTGAATAGAAAACCAGTTTTACTATTTCTCTGTTATTTTGTGTTAAGAACTTGTTAATAATATGTAGTCATTTCGTTCTACTCATAAAATCCGGATCATCCCACCTACTAGTTATTATTTATTTAAAACCCTTATTATGATTTATTACTTTCCCCCCTAACTAAAAATTTGGTTGAGTTTTAGATAACATAACTAATGAAGTGGTTTAACTACTTCAACCAATTCTATTTTGATTAAAGGAAAAGGAAAGGGAGGAAAAAGAGGAGGATAGAAGGAGAAGCATACTAAGGTTTTCTCTTTGAGTTTTTGTTGAGATAGTTCAGTTTTTAGTCACTCCTTAATTGATCATAAGCCTAATTCTTTTTTATGATATCAGAGTCTTATTATAGACAACAAGATTCAGGGATGAATTACATCATTCAGACACTTTTTTTTCATAGGTGTTGATCTATCTTTGATAGTCTGTGTAGACTTGTCTATTTGTGAATTAGTTTTCATGACTGACAAAGGCTATTGTGCAGAGTCGAGTGGGAAACAATCTGTGGCAAGTTGATCCATCTTTTAGATTTTAGTTTTGATTTTCTGTTAGAGGTCCTTTTGTACATTTCATTGGGGACGTCTAAGTTTGACTTTGGTCCAAAACTTCTTCACAAAAATTTGTAAAGAGAATGACTCTTTGATGAATTGGAATGAAATAAAGGATTTCGTTATGTATCATCTATCTTGATTATCATCTTGGTGTCTTTACTTATGTCTCTACATTTATTTCAGCAACTGTTATATTCAGAAAATCATATAATTGGTGAATTTTTCAGCAAGCTTTTATTTATAAAAAGACTAGCCTAAGCACTTGTAATCAATACTTGTGAGTTA
>ML781605.1:237919-249998 GCA_009831015.1 Picea engelmannii | reverse complement strand
TTTTGTATCTAGTCTAATTTTGTAATCTTGTATTTAACATTCTTTTGTATTTATTGTTGTAATCTTTGTAAAATCTAATCTCCCTTAAACTTAGTTGACCCCTTGCCCAATCATAGGAACTAGTCTTAGAAGACTTAGGGAAAGGACTTCTTTTGCATTTAAAGACTTGTACTTTGCATTGTTTCTTTTGCATATAGGCTAGATTCCCCCAAACCTTAATAAAATAAAATCAACTCCTAGAATTTAACTTTTATCTTCATCTAGTAACTAGGGTCTACCCCCCTTGGCTTCCCTAGAAGTAAGCCTAGATGGAAGAGGTTCAAGTCGAGGTGACAGTGGGCTTTGAACCTAGGCATTGTGCCTCCAAGGACACACTAAGTGAGTTGGACTTAGCTCACGTTTGCAAGTGTGTATAAGGACGTCAACAAATAGCTTGCTTTCTATGATTCTAATGACTCTTGTATCTCGTGATTGTTGGTATTCCCTGATTTTGTGAACTTTGTTTGACCATGGTGCACTTGACATGGTCCTTTGGAAGACATTTTAGTCATGACACCCAAGACATTCTGCACTTCATGGAGGACATTGTGCCCTTGATGTAGAGCATTGCACCTCCTGATGATTGGACATGCCTTGGGGCACCTCTCCATACCTCTTGGACCTTGGATAATGGACAGATGAGGTCGGATATTGCAGATTTGGTTGAATTGGATATCAAATGGGAAAGAAACCCACACTATGAGCAATGCACCCCTGAGCCACATTGGACTTTGATTTAAGGATGTTGCACCAGGAGATGATGGACCCTTCTTTCACATTGGATGTTTGTCTTTTTTTCTTTGCACGTTGAGCATACTAATGAATGACGTCATGGGCTATGATGGTTTGATGATGGCATGGTTGACCATACCACTAAGGCATCCATTTTGATGATGAGTTGGAGTCCTTTGATGATGAGACATGACCTTTGATGAGGAGGTGTTTTTGTCTCCCATGCTCATAGGTCATTCCCGCTAGCCTCTAGGGCTTGAAGTTCTTTGAGTTGTTCAAGGAGGTATACTATTTCCTTTACTTCAAGCTGAATTCTCTTGGCTTTTCCTTCTGCATCCCTTAGGTTTTGAACTGAGTTCCCAGACTACCTGCATGCCCACTCCTCGGATAATCTTTTTACTTTGATGGGGTTGTTGATGTTTCTGGTAGTTGCAGGAGGTATTCACCTCCGAGATAACCTTTCTTATAGATTAAGTTTCCAAGACGTTAAAGTAAAACCATTAGAAGTCAAAGAAGATCCCAGAAGAGAACTCGGCCTCACAAAAAATAATAAAGAAGAATTATAATGCTCCAGAAGTAAAGTCAGCTCCAGAAGAAAAAGATAAACATAAAATATATTTTCCAGAAAGTCAGGTCGGCGCTGCCAGAAAAGTCACTGGAAAAATTAGTATAAATAAGAGTGATGCCTTCCTCATTTGGCACACTCTCTCATGGAGATATATATAACACAATTTTGGTGGAGAGATGTAGTCGTAGTTGCAACTGCAGAAGGAAGGAAGTAGGGCACATCTTAGTTAGGGTTTCATCATACCTCTCGCTAGGGTTTGTCTTTTGTGATGCACATGGTGAAGGTCAGCCACTCTAGTGCTCTGGCTAGAGTGAGTTGCAACTGCATTGTTGGTTATCTCTTGGTGGTGCGCTAATGGAGGCTAGACACCCTAACGCTTTGGCTAGGGTGTGTTGCATCTATGTTGTTTGGTTATCTTATTTGTGGTTTTCTCTAGTGGATAAAGCTTGTTCTTGGTTATTTTGTCTTGGCAAGGATATTCTCTATAAGAAAGTTGTTGGGAATACTCCCCTTGTGTAGAAGGGTTTCCCAGGATGTATATGTTATGCTCGAGGGTGGCATGAGTTGGTGCCTATGGTTGGGTGGCGATGGTGCAACATCGCCTATGGAGAAAAAACCATACAAAATAAGTTCAAATTGCTATGGTAAATATAATGTTAACGTAATTAACGAAAATTCAACATGGTATCAAATCTTGGCTTCCTTCACAACAATCTAATCGCTGGAAGGAAGATTGTGAGATTTACCTTGCCGCAGTTTTCCACTGTACCTTGCCACTGCACAATTTTATTTTTTCAAGCTAGTTGGAGCACCTTGAAGTTTTATGGTTTGCCACTACTTACCGTTGTTGTTGGATGGTGCTACAATTTTTGAGGTATGTACTTGTATATGTTAAATTTTATCATCATCTTGAGGGTGTTTTGCAGGAGAAGGGACTTTTTTCCAAGCAACGAATCATAGATCCAGAGGGATCTCAGATCTAGCACATCCAGAGGAACAACGCACCCTCCAGGTTTGATTGTTTTGATATGTCTCTAGTTGTTATGGAATTATTGTGATCATATGTTACATCTTGATCTATTGAAGTTATGATCATTATACTAACCACTTAAATACTAGAGATGCAGTTTTTTTATCTCCCCTCAAGGAGATATTCTTGTTTTGTTGTTTGTTCCAGGAAGGTTATCTTGTTAAATTCCATGGAGGTTGCCAAGGAAATGTTGTTGTTCTTGTTTCTTGTTCCGAGTAGGAGGCAGGACACTAGTGATAGCTCTAACAAGGAGATATAGGGATGGTTGCATAAGGCAACATATTAGATAGTATCTAGTTTGAGACATGAAGCAGATATCTATAGCACTCATATATCGTAGCCAATGACGCAAATCATGAAGCATGGTGGATTTCGAAGGATCTTGCAGGACTTCATCAGAGACATGGTGTAAGAGGGAGCAGTGAGGCTCCAACACATATCCACAAATGAGTAGGTAGTTGACATTTGCACTAAGCCTCTATTTGGGACAAGATTGGCAGGAATACAAATGTTTCCTTGGGGGAGTGTTGATGATTGCAGCATCATGTCGATATTCCAAGATTGATCAGGAAAACTTGATCATGTGGGAATAGGCCTAGATGTAATCTTATACGAACTAAATATTTGAATTGTTGCTATATCTCCAGGAGGATATCGGGTAGACATTCCAATATTGGTTAGAAGGACTTGACCATGTGGGAATGATCCCAGGGTAATCTTCGATGGACTGAAGGGTTGGGACCCTAGTATAAACTTTGATGGACTGAAGAATCGAAGCCCAATGTAGTCTTCGATGGACTGAAGCTACGTAGTTCTCGATGCGGGAGTGTTGATGATTGCAACATCATGTCGATATTCCAAGATTGATCAGGCAAAATTGATCATGTGGGAATAGGCCCAGATGTAATCTTTGACGAACTAAAGATTTGAATTGTTGCTAGATCTCCAGGAGGATATCAGGTAGACATTCCAATATTGGTTAGAAGGACTTGACCATGTGGGAATGATCCCATGGTAGTCTTCGATGGACTGAAGGGTCGGCACCCTAGTATAGACTTCGATGGACTGAAGAATCGAAGCCCGATGTAGTCTTCGATGGACTGAAGCTACGTAGTTCTCGATGGACTGAGGACTCCTCCATTGTATGTGAATTGTGTTATCCCTGATTTCCAGGGATAACTAGGATATCATGTCTCAAGGCCCACAGGTCCTAGACATGGAGTACCGAGAGCAGGATTGACCTGAGCATAGCCCTGGAGGGCCCATCCTTCTTCTTCTTCATCATACTTTTCCTATCAGCAGCAGCAGCATCCATCACCATCGGCTTGGACTTGCATCAGAGAAGACTCTTGATCCATGAGGTAATTGGTCCAGGTATCATGGTATGTGTCATGTTTGATCATTATTACTTTTAGATGTATGCATCAGGTTCCTTACATTTCTGACGACTGCTTGGATCTTACACTAACCCACTTGACCATTGTTGGGGGGATTAATGGGGTACCCTAGCAATCTTGTACCCATAGGTTTTGGTTAGCTACCAGGGGGGATTTGAAGAGCCATCGTCCACTCCCACCATATTATCATTTTACATCTTATCTCCCATACATCCATCCCATTCCCCTAGTCTGGGCATTAAGATAACCTATTTGAGGGGTTACACTTTGTCCTGTGGGAAGAAGGGGCTAAAGGACCAAGAGGTAAAAGCAGTTGGTAAAAGATAAAATCCATAGGAAATAAAACCTAGAGATGCCTCGCCCAGGGATCCCCGAGAAGGCAATAAAAGGCCTCTCGATAAGAGACAAAAGGGACCCAAAGAAAAATAATAAAACAAGGCCTAACCAAGAGGATGGGAGGTCTCATCACGAGCTGACCCATTATGTTCATAGGTATCTAGCAGTATGAAATTGCCATTATCTGGTCACCACGCCAGGGAAATGACCCTTGGTTGCATGGCCAAGGGAAAGGGGGTCTCATCACGAGCCAGCCTTGTCATTTTTGCAAAAATACTCATGGGTAACACTGTCAGCTCTGGTCACCATGCCAAGGCAGTGTTCTTTGGTCAGACCTTGAAGCAAAAAAGAAAGAAAAGGTAATAAATAAAGAAAGAATAAAGGCAAATAAGGGGCTTGGAAAGAACTGCATTCATGACAGGTACAACTCGCCTCCTACAAAGGCACCCACGGATAATACCTACCCTTGGTCTTCACTGTGTCTGGACATCCTTAGATCATACCACCTCATATTACATGGCTTAAATGATGTCCTTTGGAAACTTTCCTCTTCTTATGGTTTTTGGCCCAATAGGTTACCTTATCTTTTTATTCAGCTTTGTATAGTAGATCAGTGTAATATCTTTGAGCTATTAGAGGATATGCTAGGGGTCTTATTCATGTATTTGATAAAATTAATGATGAAATATGATTGATATTGCTATGGTCCCGAGGACTAATGAGCCCATGGAGGGAGAAGTTTTTGATGTGCAGGACCATGCCCAACGGACAGGTACCAGTGGACCGATACACATGGGGATATGATTAGCTCAGACCTCCATGGGGCTGAAGAGCCCATCAGATGGTTGTTGGGATGGAAGAGACAAGACAGTGATGTGATGAGCCTTTGCACATGAAGAAAAGAAGGACGTTCCACCCAGGACACTTTGGTTGAGCCCAGCCTAGGGGGGGTGACCCACTTCAGATGGAACGTTTTCCTCTTGATGGACAGGACGTCGCCCAGGAGATCTAGATGTTATCTTGAGCGTGTGGTAGTTTGATGAGGTTATTGGCACGTGTGGCATCTTGGAGGAGCCCTAAAAGGGCTAACGCTTGACTTATGGATGTTGAACTAGCCCAAAAAGGGCCAATGTCTCCCTCAGAAGGGCTTGACGTCCCACCTTTTGCTAATTATGTGTCTTTTACTTAGCATTTAATGTAAAAACAGTGTAATTTTTGTAGTCAGCCTTGTCGGCTGTTTTAATGACCTATTTTGTAAATTAAAGGTCATTGGATGATATATATTGAGGACGTTTTTCCCTCATTTGTACATAACACAACTCCTCTTAGGAGATCTGATTTTTGCACCCTACTAGGGTAGTTTTTGTGTTTAAAGTGAGGCGCAACTTTTGAAGGAGGATTTTTCTTGGCATTTATGGAATTTCTCTCAAGGAAGGTTTACAACTAGGGTTTGCTTGTGCTTTTCTTCATGACATGTAAGTGAATTTTCATGAAAAACTTATTAAATGAATGGTTGTAGGTATAATTTCTTACATTTACTTATTGTATTGTTACAAGCACACAAGCAGGTTATTGTTACATGTCCCCTTGTTGAGAAATATTTTTCAGCCATTGAAGAAAAGAGATAGAGCCTAGTCGTTGCTACACTTGTCTTCTTTCTTCTGAGCTAGTGTTGAAGTCTATAAGTTGAAAAGAGGAGACGTCCTAGGCCTATATTGCCTACACCTAGGGTTTCACCTTCTAGGGTTTGAAAGCCTTGTCATTGCAACACTTTCTCCCTTAGATTTATGCTTTAAGCTAGCCATTTTGCCAAGTCAATTTAGAGAAGGAGGAAAGAGAATGAGGCCTTGATTAAGAAACACTGGAGTGAGCCTCTTTCCCCTAGGGTTTTGATTCTAGGGCCCTGCATTTGCAGCACCATAGAACCCTACCTTCTACTCTCTAAGTTATCATCCATTCGAGACCTTGTGCCCTTATTTTTGACTCCATATACCCTAAGGCACTGATTTGATCTCCAACGTTGAAGCTTTAGTGTACAAAAAACAACTCTTTAAACCCTAAGTCTTGAAACCCTAACTAACTAACCCTAACCCTAACTAAGGCTGACGTCACAGTTGGTTATTTCTGACACAACAAGATTTTTGACTTTTACAAGCAATTAAGTGATGATGTAAAGCATATATTGATTAAAGTGTTGATTGAATACATTGTTGGCTTTGTCATCCTAATAGTTATTGATGAATAAATGCTCTTTCCATAGATAATTGATAAAACGTTGATCTCATTGATATCTATTACTTTGCATTGCTTAATTTATATCAGATGGTCATATGAAGTGCTAACCCTTTGTATATATCCTGCATATATATTTTTCTATTGTTGCTTTGTTACGGGCAGGTGTTCTCATTTGGGACTATACTTCATTATTGGATGATTAGCCGGACCTTCTGATTTTGGTGGTAACCTGTGAAGGGGAAACTTTAACTCTGACCTTATATCCCAGCCTCTTCAGAACCCCAGGTTACCGGGGACGTCTCCCCTGGGCTAACCTCCCTAAATAGAAAGACCCTCCCCATTGTGGTGACATTGGGTGGGGAAGGTTCTTGTTTCACCAGTTTGACCTTTATCCTTTAGCCTTTCAACCTAAACTACAAAATGTGTGATAACAAATTGCATTGGGAATAACACTCATGGTGAGCTGAGTGGCCCCGATAAGCATCAAGTCGACCCTTCTCCTAGTACTGGGCTGCAGACCAGGGGAGATAGGGAACATCTACATCTGGAGTAGATGTGCCCCGACATAGTATTTGATGGACTGAAGACTCGAGGTGCTTGAGGTGTGATTCCATGTGTCTGATAGCATCGAGATAAATGCAATCACAGAGTGATCCTATGGGAATATGTACATTCCATGACTGATCTTGATCATTCTAGAGATTCTCATGATCATGTGGGAATGTGGACATTCTAGGATCAACTATGGGGTGAATGTGGCTCTGATGTGGTCATAATTCTTTTCATGGCACAAGAATGACCCGAGGTGCTATACACATGGTTGTGGATATGGATCATCAATATAGCTAATGAGGCTCATGGCTAAAATTTTCTATGACAAAAGATCACCAAGAAAAATACAAGATATGCTTGGAGAATGCCTTCCTCGTTGAGAGGGAGTATTGATGGTTGAAACTTCGTGAGACATTCTTCTGTGACGATACTCCTCGATGGACTGAGTTGAGTATGACACTTATCGATACACTGATAAGTTGTACTGGGTTGGTGCCCAGCATCCCTTGGAAGTATACCAAGTGGAGATATCATGGGCAAGTAGGTCCTTGACGATTCACTATGGGCGAGTAGTTCCTAGTGTATTCTAGTGGTGATGAAGCCCTAGAAAAGGTCCACATTGGGTGTAGACATGTGTGATGTGATGATCTTACCAGTAGCATGGTTTGCATGACCATGGCATGGTCGGAGGACCATGGCATAGCCTGCGAGGCTATGAGGACCAGAGGAAAAACATCATGGAGAATACCTCCCTGGCTAAGAGGGAGTGTTGATGTTTCTGGTAGCTGTGGGAGGTATTCACCTCCAGGATAACCTTTCTTATAGACGAAGTTGCCAAGACGTTAAAGGAAAACCATTGGAAGTCAAAGAATATCCCAGAAGATAAGTCAGCCTCATAGAAAATAATAAAGAATAATTATAATGTTCCAGAAGTAAAGTCGGCTCCAAAAGAAAAAGATAAACACAAAATATATTTTCCAGAAAGTCAGGTCGGCCCTGCCAGAAAATTCACTGGACAGATTAGTATAAATAAGAGTGACACCTTCCTCATTTGGAACACTCTCTCATGGATATATAGCGCAAGTTTGTTGGATATCTGTAGTCTGCAGCTGAAACTACGGAAGGAAGGAAGTAGGATGCATCTTGGTTAGGGTTTCCTCATACATTTCACTAGGGTTTGTCTTTTGTGATGCGCATGGTGAAGGTCAACCACTCTAGTGCTCTGTCTAGAGTGAGTTGCAACTACATTGTTGGTTAGCTCTTGGTGGTGCGCTAGTGGAGGCTAGACACCCTATCACTCTAGCTAGGGTGTGTTGCATCTATGTTGCTGGGTTATCTTCTTTATGGTTTGTTCTAGTTGATAGATATTGTTCTTGGTTATTTTTTCTTGGAAAGGATATTCTATATAAGAAGGTTGTTGGGATTTCTCCCCTTGTGTAGAAGGGTTTCCCAGGATGTATATGTTATGCTCGGGGGTGGCACAAGTAGATGCCTATGGTTGGTTGGCGATGGTGCAACATCACATATGGAGAAACAAGCATACAAAATAAGTTCAAATTGCTATGGTAAATTTAATGTTAACGTAATTAACAAAAATTCAACAGGGGTTTCTTTGAAAATAGCTCCATTGCAAAACCTCTGATCTCTTGTTCGTAGGAGACCTAATGCTTAATTATTACTTCTTTATATTCTAGGTATTCCAGCCAACAAGGGTTGAATTTTAAGAGTGAAGGGGGTCTTTGGATATTGCAGGGTCAGATCCTCCATTTGCCTTTATTGTGTATCTAAAATTCCTTACCAAGGAGAAGAGCTCTAAGTGATTTCTCTACTAGGTTTTAAACATTGAACTTGCCAATGAATGCTAGGTCTATGTTCTTGATCACTATTTTTTCCAATAACTCCTCTTCTAACTCAAGCTGCATCTCACCCTTTTTTTTCTCTTTATACATTTAATAGCTATGCACTTCTTCTACCTTTCATCTACCCTCCATGTGTCCCCTTCTAGTTCTTTCCTCCCCTTCTCTGGCAGCTTGTCTAGTCTGTCAATGCTAAGAGAGAGTAGTATCCCCAATTTTTCACCTTCTGAGATAGTTTGTAACAGGTCATATGGAAGAAAGGACATTAGGATAGCTTGCAAACCTACTTCTTTGTATTTTGACTTCCCTTCCCACCTATCTCTAGACTAGATTTGGCAGGCTTGGTTTGTCATTTCCTTCGTGGCACCTTCTTGTCCTAACATCAATATTGGCATCGGACTCTTCATTTAGGGGTCTTTCAAAATATTTTCTACTGATTTTTCGCCTGTACCAGACGTCCTTCCTTCTTTTCTCCCTACCTATGGGTCATGCCACTATCTTTTGTCATCATTTCTTCCTTCGAGAACTTTTCCTGCAATTATTTCGATCAATTCTAGTTTAGGAACCCTATTCCCTTTCCTACGGTTTCCCTATCCTTTTTTTCCTCATCCTTTATCTATCTCTCCTTCCATTAAAACATATATACAATGTTTTTTCATTCGTATTTAGGTTAACTATAGTGCTCGTCCTCGATAAACTTAGTGGAGAGGATCCTACATATGCTGAGTTCACAAGATGTAACCCTCTATATATATTTATTATTATAATAATGACTGCATACTTCATCTGTACTACTATAAAGACTCAAGCATATAATTGAAATTGTTCATGTACTTTTATTCTCCTCTGTTTTTTTCATGTCATTGTGAATATCAACACTTACAATATTTTTTTTTCTTATAACTATTGTGCTTGTATATTGCTGATTCATTTTCATTGAGGATAATGTTGATTCCAAGAATATGAGGAAGAAATTGTTGGGACTATTCTGATGTAAGAAGATAGCTTATACCTTTCACTTTCAATGTTACATACTACAAAGACATATCCACATTTTTCATCCATAAAACAGAAAACTTAATGCAATTGTAAAAAAATGTTAAAGAAGCAATAATGCCAGAGGTCTAAAGCCATGGCTCATCTGTGATAATTGCAGATTCTTATAAATGAACAAACGGATACTACTTGCACACAACATCTATTCTATACATGTTATGTTGGTGTCTCTAAACCACGTTCAATTTCATTGCTTTCACCTCTAATGGAAATAAGAATAAGTAC
The DNA here is from genome assembly GCA_009831015.1 of Picea engelmannii. Taxonomy (NCBI): domain Eukaryota; kingdom Viridiplantae; phylum Streptophyta; class Pinopsida; order Pinales; family Pinaceae; genus Picea; species Picea engelmannii. The sequence goes on along the minus strand of ML781605.1, from coordinate 239,972 downwards.
AACATGCATATTTAGTAATATGAAACTGTATAACCAATTCAAATAGTTAAGATGTTCACCTCAAAACGCTTATTTTGTTACCTACTCGCTTCATGAGATCAAAAGCAGCCACGTCAACTTTACTGTACAACCATATCACATTTAGAAGGAACTTATTTGTGGTAACCTTAAACTAACATATCAACAATTTCATTCATTTACTTTCAACCACAGACCATATTATATATAAAAATCATCAGAATAAAAAGCCATATCAGGCTTTAGCCACAACCAGATATCACCTCTGCAACTAGTTTTGATTTTGTAGGTAATTTAATTATTAAATAGGCAATTATGACTCTATTTGTGGCATTTCCAAATCTCTGTTAGTTAATAAACAAATCCAAAACATAGTTCTATACTGCAAATGGCTAGATCAAGGAAAACCTTGTGGGAGTAAAATCTACCCCTCGGTCTCGGCGAGATTTCTTGCTTATTCTCGATTCCCTTCCTGAAGTTACATTTTGTATCGCAAACTATAACATACAAAGTTTCTTAGCAAATCCTTCAATGTAATATAGGTTAGAAATTTCCAATTTTGTAAGAAGATAAGACCCCAAAATATTCTAGTTTATAAAAACAAGCAAGAAGCAATGTTAATTGAGTTTTATATCTGCATACCACTGTAATTAGTTCAATGGAAAGGAAAAACTCGTTAAGATCAGCAAGAGACACAAGATGAGCTAACATATAAAAAATGTGCCTTTTAAAGAATATACAGAATACTGAAGAGCCAAGGAAAAACAAAAGCACAAAAACTGAATTTAGATTGTCAAAAGAAGGCTCTTTTATCTGTCCCTTATGTAGAACTGAAATAGATAGATGGATATGCCATAAGTGTGAACCTCATAAAGATGTTCTCGAATTGCAACTGCAATTGCAAGCTGCAGCAAATGAAACGTCACCTATTAATTCACTTCATACCAGCCTAGATGAATTAGCCCTATAAAAAAATCATTGATTTCTCATAGTGCTATAAGTGTAAAGAAGTTATAGGTAGGAAAAGCCAATTTTAAAACCATGCTAGTTGACTAACCATCATTTAAAAGTCAAATCCATATACATTTTCATAAAGGTTGATAATGCATAACAAATAGTTATAACTTTGCTTTGAGTCTTGTTGTCATCCTTATACACACTTGCGAACGTGGAAAAAGTCTCAATCCACTTAGTGTGTCCTTGGAGGCACAATTCCTAAATCCAAACCCACTGTCACCTCAATTTGGATTTCTTCCGTCTAGGCTCACTCCTAGGGAAGCCAAGGGGGGTAGACCCTAGTTACTATGTGAATTATTAAAAGAATTCTAGGAATTAATTTTAGTTTTTAAAGGTAGGGGGGAGCTAGCATATATGAGAGGCAGCAATGCAATGCAAAGCTTTAATGAAAAAGCAGCCCTTTCCCTAAGTCAACTATGACTAGTGCCTAAGGTTGGGCAATGGGGTCAATTAAACTAAAACAAAATATTTAAGTACAATAAAGAATAACTTTACAAATTAAATGAGATACAATTACAACAAACAAAGAATAGTTAGATGATTATACAATATACAATTAATTACAAATTTACAAAAGAAAGGAAAGATGCACTTGTTAAATCTATTACACCAATGAACTAACCACTTAATTGATTTTGCAGGTAAGTAAGATGAGATAGCTCAAAGATACATTTACCACAAATACACAACTTACAACCAAAGCTTAGATGCCCAAAATGAGAGATGCGCAACTTCAAGTGAGGTAGCCCAAGGAAAAATGCTCAACTTCAAAGATACATGAACTTTTGATACACCAATCAACCATAAGATACTCAACTGAAATGTAAATGCTTGAAAGATAAAGTTTGAAGTAAAATTTCATGAAAGTAAAGCCCATACACAACTTAGATTAGATTATGAACTTGAAGCTTAGGTTGTGTGAGTAAATTTTAAGGTTGAATTAAGTGAGGTGTAGCTGCAAGCCTAAACTAGGTGACTTCCCCTATACTCCTACCGCTTTGGCCAAAATGATTGTTGG
>ML781605.1:211186-223258 GCA_009831015.1 Picea engelmannii | reverse complement strand
GATGGGTACATGGTTATTTGGATCAGAGTTAGAGTTGACATAGTTTCCATGCAAATTTGAGAGAGATGTATACATACAACAGGTGTTGCTATTTCTTAGAAGAGACGGTTTGAGTAGGTTTCTTGATAGTTTGGAGCAGTTCTAAGCATACAATATGAGTCCTTGCATAATTCCAGGCTCGATGACACTTTTCTGGGCGACGTGCAAGAAACTTTCTATTTTTAGCAGGTTTGCTCCAGGGCCCAAATTCATATTTCGAGCGTGTAGTATTGGACCTTGAGACACCCAAAATCTTTTGGATCTTTTCCAGGATGATGTGGCACAGTTTACTATTTTAAGCAGGTTGAGCACCATGGTTCGCATGTCAATTTTGATCACATATTCAGACCCCTTATGGAAAGAAGAGATCAACGAGTATAAAGTCAAGCACAATCATATGACTTTCTATTTTTACTATTTAGTAGTGTCTATTTTTAGACAGTGACATGTGGCAGCGTTCTCCTAGTTATCCTGGGTGATGTGAACAGTTTCCTAAAATTTAGGAACCAGATTCTATTTTTATAAATTTCTATATTTAGAAAGTACAGTCATTGTCCATGCAGTGCCAAGTGGCACCCTCAGAGATCGACATGTGGCAGAGCTATAGAGTGATGTGGCATCCACTTATGCATGGGTCACGTTTTCCCATGACATGAGAATTTTCCCTTATATTACTCCTCACACTCACCTCCCCACTTTCCATGCATCACTTCCACAAAATTCGGCCCCAGTTGAGTTTAAACCGTAAATTCATAAAATTTAGGAGATTCCCTAAAATTTGGGGAAATTTTGACTTGGCCATCACTCCCCCATACTTGAGTCAAACTAAACATGCAGTCATGCACTGGGTGGCTAATTTTGGTTTTCATCTACCCCTTCTACTCCATTTAACTTAGGCGCATGTTTCATTAACTCACCCTCTTCTTCTATTTCTCCAAGTGCACCCTCTCTTCTCTCACACATGTGAGCGCATTACTTTGTCATCTCTCACTCATGTGCTTGCATGCAAATTCCACTTGGACTAAACGCTATATTTGGTCACTCTCATGCAAACATGCACCTATATCCCTCACTTCGACTCATTCTACACCTCATTATTCCTTTTTCTCTTCCTCTAGTGTGCATTCTCCTTCTCTTTAGCGCATATTCTCCTCTCTCGTGCTCGTCCACCTCATCACCCACACTAGGACTTCACTCACACTTCCTTTTTTATCTCTTCTCATGTGATTAGCCTTTTATTCTTAGCCACCCATTCGACCTCTCTCCCTCTCCTTGAGATATGCACCCCCCAAGCTATATATTGGATGCTTCACAGAGATTCTTGGTCGGTTCTTGCAGCAACATAGTGTCTCTCTCATTCTTCTTCTCTCTCTCTCTCTCTCTCTCTCTCTCTCTCTCTATAGTTTGGTGGCTTTTCTTTGAGCAAAGTTGTCATTGTACTAGTTGTAATCTTGCCAAGTGTGGCGTAATCAACTCTCTTTTAAGCTTGATCAATAAAGAAGTGTGTGTTTTGTCTTCAAACCCCTCTTCTTGGTAGTATTATGGTAAATTTGTGATCTGATTTGTCATTTTTTGAACTGTTCATTGTGGTTATATCTCACCTTTTGAATAGTTTTCCTCTTATATTCTAGTCTATTATCATTGTGCCAACCCTGCAGGTTCCCTCCATCTGTTAAATATCACTTTTCCTCATTTTTTTGGGCTTCTTTTACACATTGTCCAAGACAAGCAGCTTGTTGTTTTGTAGGTTTTACATGCAGAACTAAAACTTAAAGACAATAGCAAGGTGCTTCAGTGTGCCTAGGGACTCCCCCTAGAGGCTAGTCAACACTAGCCCAAATAGAAAGGGGTTTCTTTAGTGACAATTTGGGGCCTTACTCCTTTAATTAGCCTAGTTTTTACCATTGTCTTAACATATATATAAGCTTAGATTGGAGGGTAAAAATCTGTGCTAACAAATTGGCACCGTAGTCGAGGAATGCCAGCCTTGGTGAACGATAATTGGTGAGTTTTTACTTTATTTGATTTATTTTTTCTAACTCACTTGGTGACTCCACAAGATGTAGGGACGACTCCATAGGGGACTTACACAAGAATATCTTTTGGTTTCGATTCCCATACAAGGTCTAGTTCTAAGCTTGAAAAAACTCTAACATCTTTACCAGAACAAGACTAGTTTTTCACCAGGAACTCCTTTCGAAGTTGGTAAGCATATCGATTTGTTTGGTAAGTTATTTTCTATGAGAACTATGGTAAGTGTATCTTCAACATCTTCATCTTTGATTTTATTTCAAGCTAGTAGGGTAGAAGTTGTTCTTTTTTCTATCTGAGACTAACAATATGGATGCAGCTGTAAGGCCATCAGTAAGGTGGATATTTTCTTCCTTTGACCCACTAAGTTTTGTTGCATTCCCATATTATCACCATGACTTACCTGCACATAAATGGATTAAACGAATACCTTTGTTTGCAGGGAGGTTGGGAGAATCAGTTGAGGATCACTTGACTAAATTTTTACATGTGGTGGGAAATTTTAACGTGGAACATGAGGATATGTGATGAGGATGTTTGTGTTGACCCTCAAGGGGGAGGCACGAGCATGGTACAAGTCCCTTCCTGATACTTCCATTGATGGATGGGATTCCTCTAGGAGAAATTCACCAACAAATGGGAAAATACACAGGACATTTTCTTATTTTGCACAGTTTTTTCAATTAATAAAAAGCATGAAAATATAATAGTGAACAAAGGATTTCATCCATGCCCATCCTAGTAGAGGCTTCATCCTTGCCTATTGAAATATCCCTGATCCCACTGATCAAGATACTTGCTACTGATCTAATGTTCCATCTCGCAGATCTGATACACTGGGTGTTTCTGGATGTGTTTTATCTTCAAATATGATACTCCGGGGGTTTTTGGATGTGTTTCAGTTGTGTGTTTGAAATGTTTATGGTTATTGCATCTGCATGTCGTATATTTATGGTTTAAACAATATATAGAGGATGCATGCGGAAATAAAGAACATGAACTGCCCAATAATATGTATTATGTGACTCAAGCATGGAAATACAATAACATACTCGAAATATAGAGTATAGTCGTCAATTAGATCTCATGGATCGTCACTGGAATACAAGAAAACAGCATAAAAATACCCATGATCAGAAGATGAAGGAAGATCTGATGCATGCACAGATAGATTGACAAAAATATGTGATTCTGGAGAAGTACGGTAACCGCTACCAGCTGGAAAACTCGTTCTGAAGAATAGACCATCGGAATGAGCTGGAAACTTCTCCAATAGAAGTGCCCTGGCCTCTAGACTGAAATGGATGAGTGTCGGATGTCAGATCTGGTCTCTGAGGCACTAGATCTGGACCCCTGGGGGGTTTGCACACCTCCTGGGACACTGGATGTGCCCCAAATGATTCCACCAATAGAATTAGTTGTTATGGGACTCAAAATGATCATCTCGCCAAATGCGGAACTGGATCGAAAGGGTTTCCCCAGATCATCTCTGATGCTCTGTCTGCAACCTCAAATGTCCTGCAGGAAGAGTTGTGCCCTAAATGGATGGATGATGCACCCTGCAAGATTCCACCGTCAGAATCTAATCAAAACTAGCTCAATCTGAGTGCCCTGGCTGGATCTCAACTGGGTCAGAAGGAAACTGCAATCTGAGCTTGGACCTTGTGCAACTCCACAAACCCTCAATCTAACTTGCGCCCTCACTGGCTGAGCTACGTACTTTGCACTGGATACTCCTGAATAGCACAGTGAAATACCTGGATGGTATCTCTGATGGGCTAGGGTGTGTCTCTCAACACTGAAACCGATCAATGGTGGTGTTTTCCTCCTGAAATTCACAAAACAGTAAAGTCAACTCTCTTCCTCCTCTGAGAACTCTCAACATCAAATCATAACAATGCATAATGAATTAGGTTGCTTTACCCTTCCTTTATAGCTTCTCGAAACCCTAATTTGTTGTTAACCTTTTCCCTCCAAGTGACTTTTACTTTATTTTATTATTCCTTGATTAAATCACTTAATTAATTAATTAATTAACCATTTTGCCTCTAAAAAGTGATTTATCCATTTTGATGGCTTCTTCGGCCACTGAAAGTCACTTCTCATCATCTTATCCTATAATACTCTTCGTCCCGATTTTGATGAGCTATTACACTAAGAGGTTTCTCCAAGTAATATGCCCATTATGACCTTCTTAGTGAATTTAATTAAGATATGACCCATAATAACTCAAAATTACAGAAATCGTCGGAATGCAATGGAACCAAAGCCCAGCTATGCAGAATGAATCCTAATGATGAACAATACAATTCGGGCCCAAATAAACCCCTCAATATCTCCCAAACTCTCTATCACCCCTATCTAGCTACTCGAGTAGGCATAACACTCTAAAATGTTGTAATGTTATACTGTCCCAAAATGGGGACATTACAGTCCTCCTTGCTGGAATATTGCTTGTCCTCAAGCAATAACTAAATCCAACTACATATGATACCAGGGTCCCATATCCACATGTGTGACACAAGGTAGACTCCCCTCAAGATGTGGCCTCTCCAAATTCTCACCATGCATGACACCCACATGCTCCTGATGAGTAGACTGATCAATGGCCAAAGAATCTCAGTCAACTCCCCCAGCAACCACTCTACTCAAAACTCAACTCCATCAAACATTGAACTACCAAGCACTCCAAACCCTGGATCCCATATCAATATGTGAACTACAATTCCCTGTGGAGTATAGTTCTGTAACATATCAACATCATGAGTCTCCTGCAAAGAACACATGGCATCAACCTGAAATGGGTCTATCCTACAAAACCATACCAAACTCAACATGACCCCCACTGACTGAACATGATGTTGCCATAGTGAGGTACTACAAGACCTCAATGAATCACCAGCTAGTGATGTGCTCTCCCCAATACTGAAACTCAATGGAAAATCAAAGTGACTCCCCCCTGCAAACGCCCGCTCATCTCCATCAGTCAATGAAATGCCCAACCCTGTAATCCCAGGGTCCCATGGTAGTCTCTAACAGGGACCATCATGCCAATGCTTCTCTACTCTGATCATGACTGTCTGCTCAAACTTTCCATATTGGACCCTCCACTCCTGGATCATCATTGGATGAAACAAACTATTGACCCAATGGACTCTCGGATCCCATGTCAAATTTGGAAGTTCATGACTTCCAATCCCCACTAACTGTTGATGTGCCCTACTGGTAACTGTCGAAATCCCTCCACCCTAATCCCAATGAGAGTTTGAATATGTAGCAACCTCTGAGATATCCTCTGTCCCATGGACTAGGATACTTTCCATCATGCCCAAGGCCTCAACTGTATGCCCCTGATGATCCACCCCTATCCTATTGTATGCAATCAAGACAATCATGTCAGGTGGTCTTAGCCTACCAAATCTCCATGTCCCCTGCCACTGTCTAGCTCCCCCTATGTTGATTTCAATGATAAAAGTATCAGGAAAGGCTATCATAAATATCTGCAACCCACTGTAGGACTGGAAAGTATCATATGCTTTGGTCAATCCCAAGGACTTGACCAAAAGTTTGTCCACCGACACCCATGGTAAATAATCGTCTGTACTCATCACTGAACACCAACCATCGGGTACAACATTAGGTATCTCCACAAACTGAGGGTCAATCATTCTCCATCTATCATCACTCACGCAATTGCTGCTACGATGAAGGTGATCTCCCAAATCTGTATATTGCTGCAAGGGAGAGGAATCTCCATGCTCTACTAAGTACATCTCCTCATTCTCCTCCAGCCACTGGTGCTCCTTTGCCAAACCACCAATATCCTCTAACGATGTAACTAAAGGATGTATCTGACTCTCTACTGAGATAGATATAGTGGATCTTTGACTTGTCTCCTCAAGGAGATCCTCTAATCTGGCCTCTAATTCTTGAAGGGTTGTTTGTGTGCCTTCCAAGAATCCTCATGTGCTCACCCACTCATGAGTGAGTCTGTCCACTTCAACCTCCTGCTCCCTTAGTGCCCTGTGATACATCTCGCCAACCTCCAATAGGTAATCTCTATCCATCAATAGTTGTTGGTAGTCGACCCTCATCACAATCACTCTCTCCATGAGTGTATGGAAGTCATCAATGGCTAGTACCCTATCTGAACTATCTTGTGCCATCAAGGGCCTCCAACAATACCTAACCACCAATGCCTATATCATCAATGCATCTAGTGGCTGCCATGATCATGTCCTCACTGACTCTCAATTGTCCTGTCAAGTATCATGATTCCTGATCACAACCTGTTGAGGTGTTAACTCATGCCTCTCACTGCTAGTGTCTATAATGGAATCCTCAACAACACACTCCTCAAAAGATAATATACTGAATTCTCCTCTGTCCCCTGTGCTACTGAGTCCTCCTGTATGCCACTGCACGCCATCACCAACTGTGATCCCCATCTAAGTCACACAATATCCTGTATGGGCAGTTGCATCCTCGTGTGCACTCACCCTACTCATATCATTTGCACCTAGATCCCATACAGATGTGTCCAAACATGTGTTGTGGTCATATCATCCAATAAGGAGTGAATCCTCATCACTATAGATCGATCCTAGGAGTAAGTCTCCCAACAAGCTGTCGATCTCCACAACTTGGTCCATCAACGGAATCTCCAAGATTGGTGACTCACTCTCCTCATACTGATAGGTATGTGTAAGGTCAAATATCTCCAAGACATACCTCTCCTCCTGGGTCTGCAGATCCATATGCCCCTTRTGTACAATTCCCACACAAGGCTCCTCTACCATATCAGGAATGCCACTAATATCCTCATGTGTCGTGGCTAGAATAGGTTACTGAGAAGATGAAAAATGTGGCTCACTCATCATAGGAAGCTCATCATCCTCCATACAGGACTTCCTAGAAGCCATGTCTACACCCATAGGTAGGTCATCCAACCTCCTAATCTCATCATGTCTAAGTGCCAACATATATGAATCCTCACAAGTGTCACCACTATGATGAAGTGTTGAATCCTCAACATTACCTAATGGAGAAGATGAAGGACATGCGCTATCATCCTGTCCATCCAACTGTCCCTCAAATGCGCAAGAGTCACTAGCCTCCATCTTGGTCATCTAGTTGAGCTTGTAGTACATGGCTAGCTTTTGTACCCAAGCTCTGGCAGTGCATTTGGATGATCCGGATGAAATCCATGTTATGCCCATGTTGATGTTGTTGTTCTCTTCTCCGAGGTTCTTTGAGATGATTCCTTACCCTCAGTCCACAGTACTCAACCAGTGTCATGTCATGATGGAAGTCATGGCCCAATGTTGCATACTCCCTCTTGTACTCTGCAATGTCTTCCACCTGAGTGGGTAGCCTTTGTGCTAACAGCTATTGTATTGTTGTTGTTGGTGCCCTCTAAAAACTAGGGAACAATGGTCTCAGAATCCTACTCGAAGATGCGTATGTGCGAGTAGGCGACTAGGGTCTACTGCCTGCCCCTAAGTTCCCCTGTGTTGTATGTGGGGCCTATGTGCCCAGGATGCCCACTATAACCAATCTATCAGCCACTTGTGCCAAGTACTGAGTCATGGCCCGCTGACTAGCTAACATATTGCTGATAACCTGCATGAAGGTTGCCTCTGGATCCATGGGGGCCTTACCACTGCCCTTTGGTCACTCATATCTATCTCCCAACATCCTCTCTGCCTCACGCTCTGCCATTCTCTCAACTTCCCTATGTGCCTCTTTCTCTTCCTCAGAACTGGGAGGGAGAGGAGGAAAATCTATATTCTTCACCCACATGCTCACGACCCTCTGGGTCAACCATTGAACTCATCAACTTTACTCACAGGTTGGCAAGAATAAATCTCTAATACCACTGAAATATCCCTGATCCTGTTGATCAAGACATTTACTACTGATCTAATGTTTTGTCTCGTAGATATGATACACTAGGGGTTTCTAGATGCATTTTATCTTCATATCTGATACTCTAGGGGTTTCTGGATGCGTTTTAGTTGTGTGTTTGAGATGTTTATGGTTATTGCATGTACATGTTGTATATTTATGGTTTAAACAGTATATAGAGAATGCATGCGGAAATAAAGAACATCAACTGCCCAATAATATCTATTATGCGACTCAAGCATGGAAATACAATAACATAATGGAAATATAGAGTATAGTCGTCAATTAGATCTCATGGATCATCACTAGAATACAAGAAAATAGCATAAAAATACCCATGATCAGAAGATGAAGGAAAATTTGATGCATGCACGGATAGATCGGCAAAAATATGCGATTTCGGAGAAGTACAGTAATCGCTACCATCTGGAAAACTCGTCCTGAAGGATAGACCGTCTAAATGAGTTGGAAACTGCTCCAATAGAAGCGCCCTGGACTCTAGACTAAAATGGACGAGTGCCAGATGTCATATATGATCTTTGAGGCACTGGATATGGACCCCTAGGGGGTTTGTGCACCTCCTGGGACACTGGATGCACCCCAAATGATTCCACCAACATAATCTGTTGCTAGAGGACTCAAAATGATCATCTCACCAAATGCGGAACTGGGTCGGAAGGGTTTCCCCAAATCTGGCCTGATGCTTCATCTGCAACCTCAAATGTCTTGCCGGAAGAGTTGTGCCCTAAATGGCTAAATGATGCACCCTGCAATATTCCACCATCAGAATCTAATGGAAACTGGCTCAATCTGAGCACCCTGGCTGGATCTTAACTGGGTTGGAAGGAAACTGCAATCTAAGCTCGGACCTCGTGCAGCTCCACAAACCCTCAATCTGACTTGCGCCCTCACTAGCTGAGCTACACACTCTACACTGGATACTCCTGAATAGCACGATGAAATACCTGGATAGTATCTCTGATGGGCTAGGGTGTGTTTCTCAACACTGAAACTGAACAATGGTGGTGGTTTCCTCCAGAAATCCACAAAACAGTAAAGTCGACTCTCTTCCTCCTCTAGGAACTCTCAACTTCAAATCATAACAATGCATAATGAATTAGGTTGCTTTACCCTTCCTTTATAGCTTCCCGAAACCCTAATTCGTTGTTTACCTTTTCCCTCCAAGTGACTTTTACTTTATTTTATTATTCCTTGATTAAATCACTTAATTAATTAATTAATTAACCATTTTGCCTCTAAAAAGTGATTTATCCATCCTGATGGCTTCTCCGACCACTGAAAGTCACTTCTCATCATCTTATCCTGTAATGTTGTTCCTCCCAATTCCTATGAGCTATTACACTAAGAGGTTTCTCCAAGTAATATGCCCATTATGACCTTCTTAGTGAATTTAATTAAGATATAATAACTCAAAATTACGGAAATTGTCGGAATGCAATGGAACCAAAGCCCAGCTGTGTAGAATGGATCCCGATGATGAACGATACAATTCGGGCCCAAAAAAGCCCCTCAATATCTCCTGAAATCTCTATCACTCCTATCTAGCTACTCGGGTAGGCATAACACTCTGAAATGTTGTAATGTTATAATGTCCCAAAATGGGGACATTACACCTATCATAGCAATGGTTTAAGAACCACTTGATCAAATACCATTACAACAGTAGGAGCCACTTTTGGTTCAACTAGAGGATGATGTCCCTTACACTCTACCTACAGTCCAACAACAGGATCTTGTTTTTCAGGGTCCTGAGATTCATCAGAGCTTGGATATCAAAGTTCATCATGACCCGGTCGAGCTCAAGATGATAAAGGTATTTTAGCAGATAGATTCTATGAGTTTTGGCTCTCATACATTCACTCTTCCTATTGTTGAAATACCATGTTCTAAATCCCAACCAATAGCCTCCAATCAACTAGCAACCTTCATCTATTCCTTCACTAGCAAATACATCAAGGTCGCTTTTGTTTATGTGAGATTTCGTGGTTGGTCCCCCTGGAAGGTTGACTTTGTTCACCTCTCTCATCGGACTGATCATTTGGTTGCATGGCTACAATGGTCCTTTGAGTATGATGATTTAATCATAGCAACTTTGAGGTAAAAATTTTGGGTCTAGGGTAGTTGTCCTTCCATTCTGCATTCTCATTTCAGTACTTCCTTCTTGCTGATTTTTTATAGTTTTAGGACAGCAATCTACATTTTCCTTGCAATTTCTTTTTCCTTCATTTATCTACTTCAATCTTTGCATAAGTGTTGCTGATTTTTTTCCTACTTATATCGGCATGTGGTCATGTCTAGTGTGCTTTTCCTTTCATGAACAAATGGCTGACCACTAGTGTTTTTCCTAGGTCAAAATGTGAATGTCTATCTTACACATGTCAAGCCTTTGTGTCTCTCATTAGAGTGAGCTTGGATGGGGGTTCCATTTGTCATCATTCTCGAAGCATTGAGCGTTTAGGATGGGTAGTTTGAGGAGACATAGGAGAATCTTGAGTCATTTTATGTTTTGTCTCCTCATCTCTTATCATTGATCCTTCTGCTTTAAGTCAGTCACCCCCCCCCATCAAGCATAGGGATATGGTACCTGGTTCTTATTAATATTATGGTAGCTTCGGGAGGTATGAACCTCTATGATGACCTATGACAAGATTAGAATCCTCTGGAAGGAAGCAAAGAATTGAAGAAAACTCTAGACAGGTTGTCGGTTGAACAAATATATTTATATTGAATTTATTGATGCCCAGAAAGAGAAGTCGGCCTAGTTAGACTGATCAGGTCAGCCCCAATTAGACTGGTCAGTCCACTATAAATACAGGGCGCCAGTTTCATTATTACACACTCTCAGAATTGCAGAGCCAGTTGTGCACACTGCAGTTGGCAGTTTTGTGCGCAGGTCTCCGGGGAAAGTGGTGCGCTAGTTCTGGGTGGGATCATCTATTCAGTTTTGTTTCTATTCTTTTTCTTGGTGGATTTAGCCCCTCTTGGCTAGATTGAAGCCATAATTCTCTTCTTGGTCAAGGTCAAGGTGCTCAGAGGGAGGCTTCGGCCTGTGGTTGGGAGACGAGGGTATCGTCGTGGTAAAACGAGAACATAATCCTTTATATTCTAACAGGTTATGGGCCCACACACCCTTCATTCAGCCTAAAACACTGGAAGGAAACATAACCGCTAGGTATTGAGCTCATTGAGGAACTGCCGCTAGGGTTACTAGTAGGAGTAGCTTCCAAACAACTGCAGCTAGGGTTACTAGCAGTAGTAGTTGCAGAAACCCTAATTCTCAGATCTGGCACCTTGTGATGGAGCATCTCTCTCAAGGAGAAGAGATCTTGATGCACCCTAACTCAACACACCTATTGACTTTCTCAGAAGAGAGAAAAGATGCAGTTAAAGTTTTGGATCAAGGCATGACCAGTTATCAGTCAACCGAAGACATGTGTGAAACAATCAGTCTCTTACATTACTCAACACTTACCGGGACAATTGAAGACAATATGTGGATAATCCACAGTGGATCTTCCAGGCACATGATGGGAGATCAAGCTAGACTCTCAGATCTAAATGAGAGAAAGATATCGTACAAAGTGGAGCTTGGAGACAAAAGCACCTACCCCGTCGAAGGATTTGGACAAGCCTCAATCAAATTGGAATCAGGTAATCATGTTCACTTAAGCAATGTTCTATATGTACCTGGTTTAGAAAAGAATCTTGTATCAATATCATGTTTAGAAGATAAAGGAAACCGAATAACCTTCATAGATGAAAAGGTGTTATCATGGCATAAAGATTCCAGCATAGAAGATGCTAGGGTTATTGGAAGACATGAATGGAATCTATACAGACTACTAGAACAAAATGAAGAAGCCCTAGTACATGATGAAGTCAACCCTAATGAGATTTGGCATAGAAGGTATGCTCATATCAATTATCAAGAATTACCTTTTCTCAGGAAGATGGTCGAAGGGATACCAGAATTGAAGTCTACACACGAGGGAATTTGCAAGGGATGTGCCCTTGGGAAGAACATTAAGAAACCATTCCCAAGCAGCAACAACAGATCTAAGGAAACCCTAGATC
>ML781605.1:137527-154964 GCA_009831015.1 Picea engelmannii | reverse complement strand
CATATTTTAAAATGGAGAATTTTACTTTTCAACCCATAATCCCACTTCGTTCAAACTTGGTACTGGAATGTGACCCGAAGTTGAGAAAATGCGGCCCAAGAACTACACGTCTCTGCTCGCAATCAAAATCATGTCAACAACCCTCAAATGGGTATCCAAAGTTTATTTCATATTTGGAAACGGAGAATATTAATTTTCAACCCATAATCCCACTTCATTCAAACTCGGGCCTGGAATGTGACCCGAAGTTGAGAAAATGTAGCCCAAGAACTACACATCTCCACTCACAGTCAAGACCATGTGTACAACCCTCAAATGGGTGTCCAAAGTTGATTTCATATTTGAAAAGGAAGAATTTTACTTTTCAACCCATAATCCCACTTCGTTCAAACTCGGGCCTAGAATGTGACCCGAAGTTGAGAAATGTGGCCCAAGAACTACACGTCTCTGCTCGCAATCAAGACCTCTTCTGCAACCCTAAAATTGGTGTCCAAAGTTTATTTCATATTTGGAAATGAAGAATTTTACTTTCCAACCCATAATCCCACTTTGTCCAAACTTGGGTCTAGAATGTGACCCGAAGTTTAGAAAATGCACCCCAAGAAGTACAATTCTCTGCTCACAATCAAGACCACATCTACAACTCTCAAATGGGTATCCGGATTTGATTTCATATTTGGAAATGAGAAATTTTACTTTTCAACCCATAATCCCACTTCGTCCAAACTTGGGCCTGGAATGTGACCCGAAGTTGAGAAAATGTGGCACAATAACTACACATCTCCTCTCGCAATAAGGACCATGTCTACAAATCTCAAATGGGTATCCAAAGTTGATTTCATATTTTCAAATGTAGAATTTTACTTTTCAACCCATAATCCCAATTAATCCAAACCCGGGCCTGGAATGTGACCCGAAGTTGAGAAAAAGCAGCCCAAGAACCACACGTCTCAGCTCGCAATCAAGACCATGTATACAACACTCAAATGGGTATCCAAAGTTGATTTCATATCTGGAAATGGATAGTTTTACTTTTCAACCCATAATCCCACTTCATCCAAACTTGGGATTGGAATGTGACCCGAAGTTGAGAAAATATGGCCCAATAACTACACGTCTTTGCTCGCAATCAAGACCACGTCTACAACCCTTAAATAGGTATCCAAAGTTGATTTCATATTTGGAAACATAGAATTTTACTTTTCAACCCATAATCCCACTTCGTTCAAACTCAATCCAGGAATGTGACCCAAAGTTGAGAAAATGTGGCCCAGGAACTACACTTATCCGCGCGCAATCAAGACCACGTCTACAACCCTCAAATGGGTATCCAAAGTTGATCTCATATTTGGAAACAAAGAATTTTACTTTTCAACCCATAATCCCACCTCGTTCAAACTCGGGCCTGGAATGTGACCCGAAGTTGAGAAAATGTGGCCCAAGAGCTACACGTTTCCGCTCACAAATCAAGACCACTTCTACAACTCTCAAATACGTATCCAAAGTTAATTTCATATTTGGAAGCGGAGAATTTTACTTTTCAACCTATAATCCCACTTTGTTCTAACTCGGGCCTAGAATGTGACCTGAAGTTGAGAAAATACAGCCCATGAACTACACGTCTCCTCGCGCAAATCAAGACCATGTCTACAAGTCTCAAATGGGTATCCAAAATTGATTTCATATTTGGAAGAAGAGAATTTAACTTTTCAACCCATAATCCCAATTCGTTCAAACTCGGGCCTGGAATGTGACAAAAAGTTGAGAAAATGTGCCCCAAGAACTACACGTCTCTGCTCGCAATCAAGACCACGTATACAACCCTCAAATGGGTATCCAAATTTGATTTCATACTTGGAAATGACGAATTTTACTTTTCAACCCATAATCCCACTTCGTTCAAACTCGGGCCTGTAACGTGACCCAAAGTTGAGAAAATTCAGCCCAATAATAGCATGCCTCCACACGCAAATCAAGACCACGTCTACAATTCTCAAATGGGTATCAGAAGTTGATTTCATATTTGGAAGTGGAGAATTTTACTTTTCAACCCATAATCCCACTTCATTCAAATTCAAGCCTGGATTGTGACYCGAAGTTTCCAAAATGTGGCCCAAGAACTACACGTCTCCACTTGTAAATCAAGACCACGTCTACAACTCTCAAATGGGTATCCAAAGTTGATTTCATATTTRCAAGCGGAGAATTTTACTTTTCAACCCATAATACCACTTTGTTAAAAATCGGGCCAGGAATGTGACCCGATGTTGAGAAAAAAAAATTATGCTGACTGTACAGTCCGTACAGGCACTCCCCCTTACACTATCTGGGAGCGTTATAAAGCTCCTTTGGTCTTTCTAAGGGAGCGTTGGTGTCTTTAGGAGTGTTGGTGCCCCCCTTAAGACTACTAGGGAGCGCTACAGTGCTCTGATGTCCCTCTTGAGGGAGCGCTACCTATTATGGGCAGTAGTTAAGTTGTTGAGATGAATGGGGGAAGGATCCTTTCATTCTTGGAAGGCTGTTGGATTTGAATCCCTAGTCCATCCATGATCTTAGGGCAGATCCTCAACTGAAGGAGGCAAATCCTCAACTTCCCCAAGGATATCTCAATTTGTTAAGCCTCTCCAAGGCTATATAAGCAAGCATTCTAATGGTGAAAGGGGACTGGAAAAGGAGAATCACACCAAACTTATGATCTTATAAGTGGTGCTGGAACAGAGATAATTTGGCAGGAAGATGTTGGTTGTGGAGCCTGATTATCTTCCTGATTCAAAGGTGCTTGCTTTCAGCCATGTTTATACCCCATGAAGTATTTACACCCCAAAAGTATGTACACTCTTCGACTCGAGGGAGTAAAGAGGGGGGGTACTCCCTCTGCGGGGTCTGGGGGCAATTGAGGGTTCGGGGGTGAGGCCCCCGAAGGAAAAATTGCCTTATAAAAGTATATTAAAATTTCATTGTAAACCTGAATCGTTCATTATAAGGTCGCAGATCTAACGGTAGAGATTATGTTAGGGTTTTTTTCTCTAGAAGGAAACCCTCTTTTATGAGGGAAATGTATTGCAGCTATGGTTGATGGTGAATATTGTATTCTGAGAGAGGAGACTCTGAGAGAAAGAAGAGGAAGTTACAGCGGGTTTTGCTGTAGGTTGTATCCCTTCATTTGCTGGATAATAATAAAGGAAGGACTTGGAAATTTCTCTGGTAGACGTAGCCCACACTAGGTGAACCACGTAAATCTGTGTCTCTCTGTATTGTGTATCTTTTGTGTTTTTTTTCCACATTTGTTTTATTTAAGGAACAAATAAAACAAGTAAGTTCCTCTTCCTTTGTTTAAGGAACTGGAAGAAGTAAGGGTTCGATCCCATATGGGCCTGTCGATGTTTGTTTTAGCGAGTCCAAAGACAGAAAACTCGAAGGTTTTTCATGATTATAGAGTCTGGAAAAAAACTTAAAAGAGAACACTCTCAGTTCCTTTTTCCTAAAGTAGTCTGGAAAGACCAAAAAAGAGATAAACTATCGCTCAACATACATTTTCTTCAAACACTTTAATGAGCATGAAGAGAAAAAGGTCGCTCGGTAATCTTTTCATCTTTAGAGAGTCTGAAAAGGACTTAAAGATGACTCCAATGTTGTTCTTTTTTGTAATGTTAGTCTCGCGAGGCCGAAAAAGAGATAAAGTATCACTCGAAAGACGCCCTTTCAAACCTTTTAACGAGTGGGAAAGGAAGAAAGATCACTCAGAAATGTTTTCATGTTTAGAGAGTCTGAAAAGAGCTTAAAGGAGACTCCAGGGGGTTCTTTTTTCGTGTATCCATACAGGTCCAAAAAAAGAGATAAAAGTCTACCCAGATGTATTCTCATGTATTTACGAGCACGAGAAAGAACAAAGACTAAGCTCGGTATGCCCCTAGCTTGAAAGCTAGTGGCTTAACTCCAGAAAGATCATCAAAGGCTGGAGACATTCTCTCCAAGCTTCGATTCATTCACTGACTCTAAGGTCGTCACCAATTTCCCTAGTAGACAAGAAAAAGGAAAAGGGTGGATGAAAAGAAGATTTAAGAGAGGTAACTGTTTCATTTTTAAACGAGCTATACACAGGAAAAGAACTATGCTCAGGACCTCTGTTTCATTTTTTAACGAGTTTGCCACAGAGAAGAGAAACTATGCTCGTGGTTTCTTCTTGATCATGGCTTCCAAGAGGATAATGCTCTGGAAGGGTACCATGTCAAGGGAAAAAACTCAGTTAGGGATTCCAAGATATCTTCGTCGGATGGAAGAGAATCACTCCAGAAGGAACACATGTCGAGGGTCATGACAGGGGTAAGGAGATCAGGCTCCAATAACCCTACCGAATAAATCACCATGTCAACTACTGACTCCAAAGCATCAGAATTTGAAATCATGGGAGACAACGCCACACAATTGACATGCGGCGGGGGTGATATTATTTTCATATAAGAACCACTTAGGGAGGTAACCCTGTTGGGGCCGAGGAATGAAAGTTGATCAATAGTCACAATTCTTCCATTGTGAGGGAAAGCTATCACATGGAAAAGAGTGGATACAATAGATTTCATGGCATAGACATAATCCCACCTGTTGCACCCTTTTCTTCACCTTGGTGAGCAAACAAGAGGTGCTTACATGCCCAGTTGGGTCTTGCTGAGCATGACAGCTGTAGAGAAAAGAGTTAGAGAAAGAAAAACAAAACTATAAGCAATAATTAAACTAATAACAACTAAAATCATAAGCATATGGATAAAGAGATAACAAACACAAAAAAGACCAATATCAACAATGTTTTTAGTCTGATCTATTGATGAAATCAAAGCACCAAGAAGAAAGGGGACTATGAGTCCCTTCTTCCTCCAAGGGAAGGCTCTTGGACCCTCACAAACTTGCTCTCCTTACAACAAGAAAAATAAAAATGGTGGTGAAAGAACTCCTTTTCAAATCCACTCAATGGAGAGGTGGATTGCTCAATGAAATGGTGCCAATGTGCTTTTGTCAAGGATTGAGTCCTTAAAACAATATAGGCAGCATAACATTACATGAAATTTCTTCAGAAAATGAGGTGCACTCATGGATTTTTATAGCATTGCTTTGGGATTTTGTGTAACTGCCTTGTAGTGTGAAAAGAGGCCATTTAGGGAATTATTAGGTCTTTGACCAGCCTACCATGCGGATTCAACTCCAATTTGAGGGTCAAATCAGCTTGGGAGTTGATCCATAAGTGGTTGGGAGGCCGACCACTTCAATAAATGCGTCGTTTAGCAGGTGCACGGATTTTTGCACTAACAGTCGTGCATCGTGCGTGTATGCGCGAATGATACGTTTATGTTCCGTGCATGTGCGCGCGCACCCAACTTCTGTAAAGCGCTCTTCAATTTTTCACTACTTTGTCTAGTTTTTTACCTTTTTTGAATGCTGTGAGATTAATTCAAGGCCATGAATGACTTCATTGTTGTTTGATGATGCTGAGTTCTTGTTGCCATGTGCGGACGAAATTTCAGTGATAACATATGCCCCCTGATGGATGAGGTTAGGAGCATACGTATAGCCAAAATCCATCAATGTTTCTTTTACTGAGAATGTTTTTGTAAGATAGAGCAAGAGTGGGATTGTGCAGATCGATCCGTTGGAGAAAAAAAGGAACCGGTAGAACCCGACCTTCTATGAGGTGCGAAAAATAGAAATTTGTGTACAAACGAGGCGGGCATGCCCCATGCTCGTGTCATATAACTCTGAAAAAATATGATGAAGTGTTGGTGTAGACAACTGTAGCGCCCTCAGGGGTAGTCGTGATAGAGGCCGAAGACAATTCTGCAAATGAACATGCTCAGAACAATAGGCATTGATTGCGGTACTAAGTAGCAGCGATGATGTGGGCATTGATAGCCCTGCCAAGTTCAAGTGTCTTCGGAAAAATAAAAGAACTAACTGCAATAGTCGCAAAGTAAGACCCACTGTAACATGAGAAGGTGTTGGCGTCGAATGTTACGGGGGTCAACGACAGCAGGGAGCAATGGTGTTTCACCCTGTGTCATCCGAGATTGCTCATTAAGTGGAGAATGAGAATCAAGATACTGTCACCCTTTCGAAAAATGGTGTTGATGTCAACAAAAGGGGAACGCGATGCCCAGAAGCAAAGGGATTTGTGAAATCAACTGAGGTGAGGAAGTGGCAAAGGTACATGGATGAAGTCAAGAAATGGGAAGACTCAATACTACCCTTGGTTGGAGGATGTATGAGATAAAGAGTGGCCGCAACCGTGTAACAAGGTCGAGTGTCAAGGGGACGACAAGACTGGTGATAAGTTGTACCAGAGGTGGGACAAGGTGAACAAATTCAGAGGGTAAAGGTAAGTGACCGGTGAATTACTCTAAAGATATGGACGATGCCGACAAGGGTAGATGATAAGTAATGCTCCAACCAAGGGTGACATGGGTTGCGTGTGGCCAAAAGGAAGTAAGCAAGTCACCAAAGGTGACGACAAAAAGATAATGAAATGACTGGAAATAAAGGCATTTGTACAATAAATAATGAATAATTTTGGGGAGAAATGTACAAATACAGAAACGGGTGCCCTAGTGTGAGATGGGTGGCCCAAGGAGGGCATAATGTGTTTGGAAGATTGATGAAGGGTGGGGGCCCCATTGGTGAGTTTCTGTATGAGGTAGGTGAAATGAAGGTAGCTTCACAGATGGGCAAACTGAGTGTGGAGGAAATGAAGGGTTCATGATACTATGGAAGGGTGAGTAAAAAAAATAGAACCGTGAAGAGATAATCTGGGAGTCCATGTGGGAAAGCTAGCAAAAATGAGGAGAAGAAGTATATGTTTAATTCACGACATGATGAAAGACTATCGAGACTCCCATCCCTAAAGGGTAATGAAGAATAGCATGAGTGTCAAAAGTGTCAAAAGGTGCTATGAATGGGACAACTCATGTGGGTCACAATGCTACCGAGTAATAGTACTGAAGGTGCAAATGGAGGCATGGGTACTGTAGATTCGGGAATAGGGATCCTAGAGGCCAATATCAGAGGGTGTGACTGGAATTGTAAATGCGATACAGTGGGAAAGACTGCATGCCAGTGCTGAGTATATACCTGAAGGGGTGGTGTTGATGAATGATGATCAAGTACCTGCACACATGACAACCAAATACCCAAAGTGAATAATATCTGAAGAGAATCAAAGATATGAGCATGTATTTGATAAATGTGACTATGCGCGAGCGTACCTAACCATGATATAAAAAAAGGTACCCTAGGGGCTCAGGATGAAAAGAGACCTAGGGACTGCTGTGATGTAGGTGACAGGATGTTGATCCCGTGGCTGAAGACGGTTTGAAAAATGGACACCTTGGGTTCCCGGAATGGTGAGTGGAAGTTTGGCAAAAGGCCTATATATAGCTATAGGGCCCACATTGCCACCTCATTTGTACCTACTGCAATAGTGAGTGGACGAGCAGTTTCAGAGGAGATTTGGAGATTTGGGGAGGATGAGGCATCCGATTGATGATCTGCGAGTGTCAAGTTAGTGGTCTGATCATCCTACATAGAAATAGGTTTTCAATTTTTGGGCAAGGTCTGTACGGGGGGCCGTACAAGGGTATGTAGGGGATGTGGGCCCCCCATGCGTGGGCGACTCGGTGAGAGACACGCATGAATGCACGCTTGTACACTGATTATACATGAATGGGTGCACGATAGGGGGAATTTAAGGCATGCCCAAAGGGCGTGCCTGTGAGTTGAATAGGCGCGCATCAGTGCGCGCCTATAGGTTTGACAGGCACGCACCGGTGCACATCTGTATGGTGAACAGGCACACGTAAGGGCACACCTGTGAAGCAAACAGGTGCACACTGATGCACACCTATTTAGTGTACAGGCACACATATATGTGCGCCTGTGCAATGAATAGGCATGCATGTGTGTGCACCTGTGGGAACAAAAAACCGCGCCTAGGAGGCAAGGTTTGAAGGGTAAAAAACTAGTCTTTTTGATGTTGTCGATGGTTGTATGAGCTAATATAAGACTCTATGATGTCTGCAGGTGGATCATGGTGACAATGCCAGTGCGGTGGTGAGAGTGAGACTGGGCCCAGTTGCGAGATGTCGTGGCCATTGAGGGGCCTGGCGTGTGTGCGACTTTGGCAACCTGTGGGTTGCTAAAGTTCTTTGAGTGCGTGTTGATATGAGCACAAGAGTATTTATTGCAGTTCCTGATCCAGATGTGGAGTCCGAAGCTTCACTGCTTCCTCGTACGAGGAGATCAGATCCCCTTCACTGCGGTGGAGGATATTTACTTCTTGACTAGGCTCCCCTTTCGAGGAACGCCCCTACTGGCAGAGCCAGTGCTGCCTTGGGATACAACCCTTGTCACGATTGGCCAGTGATACTACTCAGGTCGGGACTTTATGTCTGGGACTATGGTGAGCATCAGTGCTATAGACTCCCTAGAACATCGCTGTATAGCGACGATGATTGTTCATATATATGGGCCACTTGCGACCCAACGGATTAGTGGTGGCCAGCTGTTGGTGCTGGAGAGAGTGGTGGCCGATGAGCAATTCGCGTGGGGATTGACGCTGCATGCGTGGATGGTAGCACAGTTGGATCATTGTCGGTCCACAGGTGCTAGAGAGTTTGCATTTGGGTCGATCCTAGTGGCATGGTTCTTAGAGAGAGCATCAATGTTGCGCCCGACGGTTTTACTGGAGATGTTGGGGGTGCGAGAGCCATGATTGAGGCGGTGGTCGACCATTTTGCTTCATCACGGTGGTGGCAAAGGTGGCCACTTCTTTTCAGCAAAGGTGGCCAGGATATGGTGGTAGATGTTGCAGGTTATACTTCAGTACCCCTATGATGGGGTGGACTTCCAAGGGGACCCGTACATGGTGCTATCGCCAGGGGAGGCTTTTGACCATTGAGGTATGTTTAGTATGTTGGTATGTTTTTGATTTATGTTATCTTTTGAGATATTAGTCCATATGTATATGATATAGATGCTGATACTATCTGTTGTTGTTTGTTTTTTGCATGTGCAGATGTGGCACCTCGCGGGTGAGAGGTAGAGATGCAGAGAGCGTTGGATCATCGAGAGCCGGAGAGGCTACTGCAGGGAGAGAGACGTCGGCGGGAGGATGTCGCGGGGTGACCAGCAGAGCCCGAGAGGGCAGTGAGGAGGCGTCAGTTCAATGACCCTGGTGCGGGGCCATCACACGCTCCTCCGACGGCGACCAGAGTGGATTTTGATGACATACGTCATCGTCTAGAGACGGTGTTGCAGGATGTGCCTGAGGGCATGTTGATGCATATCCAGGATGAGAGTTTCCTAGAGCAGTGTGTAGGGGTTCCACCACCATGGCGGGCCATAGTGCGGCGAGAAGCAGTGCTTGCGGCGATGACGAGTGGACACTTGTCGCTGGGGTAGGAGAGTCCTGTGGGTGGTCCACCACCACCTGGGGCAGGTGGTGGTGGGCCACCACCTCCCCCTGAGGGAGGAGCAGGTGGTGGTGTGATAGAGGTACCCTGAGTGGTGTATGATGTACATCTTTGTTTTTGTTGTATATACACTGGTGAGCCCATTTTTTGTACCGAGGTGCTACAGTGTCCTGTGGATACATGCATTTTTGTATGTAAACATTCGGATGGCCTGATGGGCCTTTATATATACATGAGTATACACATTTTGAGATCCTAATGTTGTCTACATGTTCTTTTTTGCTGATGTTTTTTGATGATGTCTATTCTATATATATGCTGTGACATGATTTGTGAGATGTTTATGTATGTGTAGCTTGATGTGATATATGCCAATCTAACATTATGTTAGCTATTTGATCTGTTGTTTGATTCAATTGTCTTGGAATATGTGTAAATGTAATGGAATCAAAATGTCGAGATAAAATCCTAACCTGCAGGTATTTGTGAAAGAGGCACAGATCGCGTACACGACAAACATTGTTGAGTTGGAGAACGACTAGTTGAGATTCGAGGAAGACGCTAAGGTGACGAATATGATGACGCTGGGCGTCGGCCAGGAGCCCAATGACCGCAGTGTATTCAGCTTGGTTTTTGGTTGTTGGCCCCAAACATATGCCTCTTGAATGTAGCATTTCATGTGAG
This sequence comes from Picea engelmannii, assembly GCA_009831015.1. NCBI lineage: Eukaryota > Viridiplantae > Streptophyta > Pinopsida > Pinales > Pinaceae > Picea > Picea engelmannii. The sequence goes on along the minus strand of ML781605.1, from coordinate 144,828 downwards.
GGGGTGTAGAGAGCCCAAGCAACCGAAGTGAGATTTTGCGTCCAACGACTGGCATCGTCGGCATAACCAATGTGGTAGGCTGGTGGAGGAAGCATTTGTCAATAGCACAAAGGATAGTTTATATGAGAGGGGAGGAGAAAAAGAATAAAAACACTAGAAAAGAAATAACCTAAAGTAGAATGACTACTTTTAAGCATAAAATTTCCTGAGATACAACCCGTTGACGGGTTCTTTAAGAGAGAGGCCTTCAAGAGAGGCTAGGATATATGCCCCTTTAGTGAGGCAATGTTGGATAATGTAAGGGCCATGACAAAGTGATTCGAATTTTTCATGGCCAAAGGTATCATGAGCGATATCATAAGCCAGGACAAGGTCACCTTCATGGAATGATTGAAGGTTGACATGGCGATCAAAGGTATCCTTGGATCATTTTTTAGCTACCTCATTGTTCTGTAAGGAAGATCGACGATCTTCATCCAGAGACTCCAAGTTCAGCAAGCGTTGCTTCATTGGAGCAGTGTCAGGTAATAGCTCAATTGCGGTGCGTAAGGTGAGAATTTCACACTCGATGAGAAGAGTTGCCTCGACCCCATGGACTAAATGGAATGGGGTGAAACCAGTAGCAGTCTTCACTACCGTTCGATAAGCCCATAGCGCAGAAAATAACATATGATGCCAATTAGTTTTATGTTTATTAACCGTGTGCTGTAACATGGTCTTGAGGACTTTGTTAAATGCCTCGACCTGTCCGTTTGACTGAGGGTAATATGGTGAGGCAAACTTGTGAAAGAATCCTAACCGAGATGAGAGTTCGTGAAGATCTCATTCTCAAAGTGTTTCCCATGGTTGGAAATGAGTTGGAGTGGTACTCCAAAATGGGATATGATGTGATTAAAGAAAAAATGCACTGCAGTGTCAGTGGTGTTGTTGAAAGTAGGCATAGCTTTAGCCCATTTGGTGAAGTAATCAATGGCGAAAAAAATGTATTTGTGACCATTGCTGGAGGGGGGATTACAAGTCATAAAGTCGATGCCTCATTTGCAAAAAGGGTCGGCCGTAATGACAGGGTGAAGAAGAGCGGGGGGAGCTCGGGCTTTGTTGGCATAGAGCTGACATTAATCACATCGTTTCATGGCATGAATGCAATCATGAAATAAGGTAGGCCAAAAGTACCCAGCTTGGATAATCTTTTGGGCAGTGGATATACCCGAAAGATGGCCCCCACATGCGCCGCTATGGTAGTCATTTAAGACTCTATCAGCCTTGTCAATAGTCAGGAAATGACGAAGAATGGTGTCAACGCCCCGCCAGTATATGATGTCTCCGATGAGGATATAGCAGGGGGCCTGATGGTGAATGCGTCGTCGATCATATCGTGAAAGGTGGTTACCAAACTTTTGAGTTCAGAGGTAGACGAGGAGGTCGCCGTACCAAGGATCATCCAAAGTGATATAAAAGAGATGTTCATCGGGAAAGTCAGTATTGATGGGGGCACTGGTGGTGTCAGAGGGGAGGGCTGTGACAAGTTCGACGAGAACGAGGGCCTTCTTACTCTTAGGTGTTGAGAACTCGAGGTCGTACTCCTGAAGGATAACGATCCATCGAGAAAATTTTCTGTTAACTTGGCGATGACTGAGAAAGTACTGCATAGGGTTGGAATCTGTGACGACCTTGGTGGTGCGAAGAAAAATGTAATGGCGCAGTTTCTGGACTGCAAGGACTACTGTAAGAGCAAGTTTCTCTTCATGTTTATACTTCAAGGGTGGTCCTGAGAGGTTCTTACTAACATAGTAAATGACATGTTCAGGATTTTCATCTCTGAGCTGGACAAGGATGTCGGCTACTGATACAGCTGATGCTGATATGTAGAGGATGTAGTCGCGATTATAGTCAGGTGCACTAATTAAAGGCGTATTTGAAAGTGTTGTTTTAAGATCATCAAATGACTGTTGGGCATAGTCGTCCCAGTGAAAAGGGATGTCGTGACGTAGTAAGCGGAGGAAACCATGTGCGCGTATGGTGTAATCGGGAACAAAGCGTCTAAGAAAGTTAGCTTTGCCCTGTAGACTCTGAAGTTGTCGTAAATTCCAGGGAGGTGGAATTTTGGTGATAGCTTTGACTTTGAGGGGGTCCACGGTAATACTACTTTAGGAAACAATAAAACTGAGGAGGCGCCCCACGGTGATGCAGAACATGCACTTGAGAGGATTCAAGTGGATGTTGTATTGGCGACACCGTTGAAAGATGATTCATAAATCATCGAGATGCTGGGTGCATTTCTTGGATCAAGCTATGAGGTCGTCCAAGTAGGTGAGGATGATTTCAGCCAGATCGTGAAAGACGTATGTCATCACCCACTGGAAAGTTGTGCCAACGTTTTTTAAGTCGAAAGGCATGACACGATATGCAAAAGTACCCCACAGGGTAATGAATGTGGTTTTATATTGATCGGCTGGGTGGATTTGAATTTGGTTATAGCTGGAGAATCCGTCCATAAAGGAGAGAGCCTCGTGGCCGGCGCAGTCGTCGATAATTTGATCAATGAAAGGCATTGGAAAGTTGTCCTTGGGACATACGTTATTGAGATCGCAAAAGTCTGTGCACATGCGGATAGTGCCCTCTTTTTTTTCAACGGGTATAGGGTTGGAAACCCATGAAGTATAAGCGATGGGGTAAATAAACTCGGCAGTGCGTAATTTGTCAATTTCAGCTTTGATAGCCGCGGCTTTGGATGGGTGTAGCGGTCGTTGTTTTTGGCACACTAGTGTGATGTCGGGCCAGGTGTTGATGTGATGTTCGACAATAGAGGGATCAAGGCCAGTCATTTCCATGTATGACCAGGTGAAAATATCCCAATATCCATGGAAGAGGGCTTTATATGTGGCGATTTCCCGAGGAGTGCAAGCAGCTCCAATGATGATTTCTTCGACGATGCCATTTTTAATGGAAATGTCGATTTTGATGGTGGGGGAAATATTGGCCATATTACCTTCTTCAAAAGCATCAGGGGTGGGAATGGGATTGTTGAACCAATCTATAGGTCCGGATGGGATAAAATCTTTTGTTTTGACCGCGTAAATGGGGTTTTGGTTAGGAGGCATGAGGGATTCTTGTGGCGAGAAGAGTGCATGGTGATGTAGCGCATCCCAGGGTGAGTTTGGGTGGTTTATCTCTTCAAGTATTTCCTCGTCGCATTGAAAATGCTGAGAATACAAGGGGTCGTGAGGAGTGATCTTAGTGTCAGTGTGGTTGACCCCTGATGAAAAAGCAGGGAGAACAATGCTAGAAAATGGGGAGGGTTCACTTGACATAAACCATATATTGAAGTACTAAGGGGTACCCGTGGTGGTTGGGTGGAGAGTGTCCATAGGGGAATGAGCAGGAGAGTTGGGGGGGTTGCGGGGTAAATCCTCAGAGACGTTATTTAAGAACCATTGAGGCGTTGGGAGTGCCTCAAGTTCGGGAGAAATGACATGAAGATCCTCTAGTGACGAGGTAATGTCAATTATTGCCTCTGTGGGTTGGTGAAGCAGGGCCAATTGATGTTGCCTGTATTCAAGGATCATAGGACACTGGTATGTAAAATGAGCTAATGAATCGTAGAGAGAGCAAGGGCATCTCATACGTTCATTGACTGAAGTGGTGACATAGAGAATGTCAGTGATATTATAAGACATAGCAAGGCATGGGTTGTTCTGGAAATTCTGGCGTACAGTGGCCAATGTCTACCGAAAGTGTGGCAGTGCTGGGAAATGATGGGTGTAATGTCCATACTCTGAATAGATATCACAAGCATATTTGGTCCTCAACCCTTTACTACTGGAAGGGTGGGTGATGGTGGTGGGACTAGCAGTAGTGGTGGGTGTTATGGGAGTTTGATTGAGGGGGATTAAATTCTGTAATTCAGGTAGTGATGGACAGTTTTTGGTTTGGTGGCCCTCTTTCTCACATAGTGCGCAAGGTGGTGGGATGCGTGGAGGAAGTGGAGCATTGGGTTCTTTCTTCTTTCTCCTGCCCCTAGATGTAGCTGAGAGGTTAGTGAGTGGGGGGGTGGTGGGGGTAAGGACAGGAATCGTCATGGGGAGGCCTTACTGTGGGGGAAGGGATGGTCGAGGGACCATCTCTGGTGGTGGTGTAAATACCAAATGGGGATTGCTAACACCATATTTGGTAGTGTGAGCATTGCGGCTACCTGAAAAGCTTCAATACCTGGGGGAGGGTAAAAGAAGGGAATTTGGGTGAGGGGTTTGGGGAGTGTCTCCCAGATGGGATTATTCCCTTGAGGGGATGTGGATTCATGGACTGTTGAGGTTGACGAGTGCGTAGGAGGCTCCAATGGGAGTGGTTCTGTGACTATTGAGACGTCAGGAATGACTGAAGCCTCCTGAGGAGGAAGAAAATCCTCCGTGTGAGTTCCGTTAGATGAGATGACACATACTTGATTGGCAGGATGAAGGAGTGGTGGTGCTCCATGGTACGTCCCTAACAAGGATGGATCTTTGAAAATCCCAGGACACATCTCTATGAGTGGATATGTGTCTTGGTTGGTGTGGATGAGAGGAAGAATGTTATTGATCCGTCAGGATTTTTCGAATGACTTATGGTTGAGTTTTTATTTGCATGCGTTAATTAACCATTGAGAAACTTAACGAAAGAATGAGAAAAGAAAAGGAATTATATAACCATATACATATATGTGAGGATCTGAAATGAAATAATATACATGAACAACAAACCATGACACGCAGGTTGATAACGGAGTTCGACACAACTTTGCCTACGTCTCCGGGCCTTTTCTTTGTGGGGGAGGCTTCTTTATTTCTGTTCGAAAGCTCAATAGTACATCATTTCAATGCTGAATGGCTACAAGACTAATCTTGTCATTTTTTCCTAGATCTCTAGAACCATGCACAAAAAACGGCATGTGAAACGGATGTCCGGAGCTCTCAGAAATGGTCCGACAACATCTCCTCCTCAACGGCTTCTCCGCCTCAAACTGACTTTGGCTTGGCTTCTCCTCGGCATCTCTGCTCTGAATTCTCCCAAAAGTTGTCCCCATGGCCTCAAACAGGCCTTGGTTAAATAGTTGGAAGGTAGTTTCCCATCTCCAACTTCCTCCAAGAATTTAGGCTCAAAAACCACCCAATAACTCCCAATTACATTAAAAATGAGTTTAATTAACAATAAAACTCAAAAAGTGGTTAAAAAACCCACTTTTTAACCATAAATTGGTTAAATTCGGGCTTAAGCCCCCCGAATATTGGCGCGCGCACCTTTAAATGGTCATATGGGCTTCATATGGCCTAGCGCTAGCCCAAAGGGCTAAGCGCTGGCCCTAACCCCCATTCGCACGCGCAACTCTTGGTCACATGGCATATAAAAACTGTGGCTAAACATATAACTGCCAAGTTCATAATCGCGCGCATACATGTGATCATATATGCCATAACCGTGGGTTTAATAATTGAAACTGCGCCAACTGTTTACATTTGTGCCCGTTAAATGGTGTGGTTCCATATAGTACATAGAACCGGGGGTCAGGGCTAAGCCCTGGCCCAACCCCCCATGCAATACACAATACATTGACTTTAAATACATGTGAGTTGGTACATATAACAAGAACCAATACAATGGCGCATTGGCATCCGGAATCTACGAAAGCTTTGACATAGGGGGAGGTCACCGGTTCGAATCCGGTCGACTCCAAAACTTTTGAAACCAAAACCAAATTGACAAAAACCAGGGTGCGACGTGGCAGCCACTGATTGGGCCACATGGCACCCAACCATTCACTCGAACAGTGCCATGTGTCATTTGTCGATTCGACCACTGTCAATCAACTATTGCTTTCCACGTCACCCCTGCCATGTGTCACCCTTCCTATGGTGACACGTGTCACTTCAGGATTGGTCCAACCATATGCCAAAAAGTTCAAATCTGCCTGACACGTGTCATCACCTGGAGCCTCCACGTGTCCTGTATGGACCTTCCATGTGTCACTGTACAGACATGCCAAGTGTCCTGTATGGACTTGCCACGTCAGCATCTGTACGGACTGTACGGACTGTACGGACTACACAATTAGCAAATTTTTTTGCCTGTTTGACTTTTCAGACAAAATGCGATATCTTCTCCATACGGACTCCGTTTGACAAAGTAAATATACCACTGGAATTAGGAAGAAGATACAGACGCAAAGGTGTTGGTTTCATTGGATTCCTAGCACTTTCATTTTTGAGCATTTTTCAAGCCCTGTCAGGCTTCTGAATCCGATTTCGGATCACACCTCCCCACAATAAGACCTTTTGGTCCCCAAAAGGTTATTGATCAGTCAACAAGTTCGAGATAGGCCACCTGACTTGCTCTCTATCTCTGAACTCTGTCCTGTGCACCTGTCTCATCAAGATCAACTGTAACACAATCATGACAACTGACAGTATATTGTTAGCCATTGCAACCCTATTACATCTTACTGAAGCTACTATCATCCATGTAGAAAACATTGCTAATGACAACATAAAAAAGACGACTGCAAATGAACTGATATACTTTAGACATCTGCACAACATGAGCTTATCTTGAAGCAACTTATGATTGATTTTCCATTCAACAACCATATCTTGTTCTTGCTTAAGATCAATTACTTCATTTGAAACAATTATTGGTTCATTGCATGCTTGCACTGCATTCGTTAATTGTTCCATTGTTTGAAGTGTTTTATTTGCGTTAACATGATGAGCATGAACCACATAATCATGACCTTCTTTAATGAATTGATATTGATTCTTTGTCCTATAGAAGATTGCCTTACGATCAAATAAGTATGGACTACCTAAGATCATTCCACATTCTCTTAATGACACAACATCACAAGTTACTTCGTCCACATACTTAGATGAAATTGCAAATTTGATTGTGCACTGTTTTGTTATGTGCATTTAATGATGATTGCTTATCCATTTAAGTGTGTAAGGCTTATGATGAGTTTGTGTTTTTAATCCCAAATTCTTAACCAACTCTTCTGAGATTAGATTAGATTGAGATCCACTGTCAATTAATGTGTCTACCTTAGTGTGTCGCATGATTACTCTTATATGAAACAACTTACTTCTACAATCAATATCTTCACCATTTTTACCTGTCATACCAACCAATGATATCTTTGACTCATCACCTGAATCTGATCCCAATTCTATGGGTTTTGATGTCGTTGCCACTGTTTGCGTTCCCTTCTTTCCTTTGAACCACTTTGGCCTCTTCTCGGGATGCAACTGCCAACATCTCTCCTCATCATGTCCCTC
>ML781605.1:28705-40668 GCA_009831015.1 Picea engelmannii | reverse complement strand
AGAATTTAGCTTTTTCTTTCCTTTAGAAGATGTTCGCACCCTGATAGTTAGGTATAGTGCGAAACCCTTGCACCCCAGCTTAATGCAGCCTGCGAGAATCAAGCATTATCGTAGGAAACTATATAGGTAGACTGCGAACATCCCTTAAAAGTATGATTTCTGGAAGCAGACAAATGTAACTTTTCTCAGGATTGTACCTAGTCCTATGGAATTCTAACCCTTGGATTGTACCTAGTCCTATGGAATTCTATGTGCTCGGTGACACCATGCCACTTAGCCCAGTCAAGGCCATGTACGTGGCTATTCAATATGCCTCTCCCTCCCCAGACAACCCCCATTTATTGGCACCCGATGCCTACTTGATGTCATCATGGTTGGATTCCCTATCGTCTGCAATCGATTACATTTCCCAAATTTTTCCTTCCGACGAATCTATAATGGAAATGCGTAGTATTGACGATGTACCTTGGGATGATAACCATCATTGATCCTCTTTTCTTCCACCTCTAGATGAAATTCATAAAGACATACGCTTTGTATTCCCTCCTGATGTTACCAATTCTCCACAATCTGCCATCCTCACACAAGACACTCTTTCTGAGGGGAATATGGGTAATATCTCTACTACGATCATTATTGATATTTTGATCAAAGAGGGCGTTGTGGAAAACATTAACCTTGGTGCTAATTTCACACCCGAAGAAGTGGTATCTTACACTGCTTTGTTTAAAGAATTATGCGATGTCTTCGCTTGGAGCTATGAGAAAATGCCAGGGATCGACCCTTCGATCATCGTGCAGGAAATCAAGACTTACCCAGGTGCAAAACCTGTTCGACAGAAACTCTGCCTGGTTCATCCCAAGAAAATCATGGCCATAAAGGAAGAAGTTGAGAAACTTTTAAAATCTGGCTTTATCTATCCTGTCCCTTTGACAGAATGGGTCTCCAACCTTGTTCCGGTTGCCAAAAACAGGGGACCATCCGTGTATGTGTTGACTATCGGGATCTCAATAAAGCTTGTCCAAAGGACAACTACCCTACACCCTTCATCGACCAGATCATTGATAATTGCACTGGGAGCATAATCTTCTCTTTCATGGATGGTTTCTATGGGCATAACCAGATTGAAATTTTACCTACTGATCAACATAAGACATCCTTTATCTTCCCATGGGGAACCTTCACCTATCGAAAGCTACCTTTTGGTATCAAAAATGCTGGTGCTACTTTCCAATGGGCCATGTCGTATGCTTTCCACGATATCAAGCATATTGCAGAACCTTACCTCGACGACTTACCTTCCCACTCATTAAATCGATCAGATCACATTGATCACTTACGAGCTATTTTTCTTCAATGTCAGTTTTACCATATCTGCTTGAACCCACATAAGTGTATTTTTGTTGTCGAATCCGGATGACTCCTCGATTTTGTTGTCTCTAAAGATGGGATTCAGGTGGACCCCTTAAATATTAAGGCTATTTTAGCCTTACCCCCACCTACTAGTTTGACCCAACTCCAAATTTTGAAAGGAAAAGCAAACTTCCTTCATCGTTTCATTTGTAACTATGCTGAGATAACTAAAGGATTCATGTGATTGTTGTAGAAAAACACACCTTTCATCTGGGATGATATCGCTCAATGATCATTTGATGCTCTCAAGCATGCCTTTACCCACACACCTTTGTTGCACCCTCCAAAGTATACAAAGGACTAAATACTTTACTTAGCCACCTCCACTTCCACTATTGCAATGGTGTTAGTTCAGGTGGACCCCAACGGTGAGGAACATGTGATCTATTACCTGAGAAAGAGTCTATCTGGACCTGAACTCTGATATTCACATGTAGAGAAATTGGCTCTCGAAGTCGTCATCACTGTCCAGATATTTCGACATTACATCCTACTACGCACCACCACTGTGATCGTGGACTCAAACCCCATCTACCATGTCTTGACACGTCAAGTTCTCGGGGGAAAATACTCTAAATGGATCGTCATCCTTTAGGAATTCAATCATGAATTTGTGAAGTCCAAAGCCAAAAAGTCCCTGGTGTTTGTGGAGCTTATCTGTGATCTCCCCCATGCTGATAAAGATATTGAATCTAGAGATTCTCTCCCTGATGAAACTCTTTTCCTCATCAACACCTTTGATCCTTGGTACGAAGACATCCTCCTTTATCTCCAAACCCAACGCTTTCAACCTAACACTTCCCATGAAGAGCGTCAATGTATTCACCACCATTCTCATCGTTATCTTATCGTCAGCAACACCTTGTATCGTCGTGGTATTGATACTATCCTTCGACGATGTTTGATTCATGCAGAGGGTGAATGCGTTCTCAATTAATGTCACCTTGGAGCCTGTGGCGGTCACCTTTCTGGGATGGCCACAGCCCAAAAAATTCTATGTGCTGACTATTTTTGGCCCTTGATTTTCAAAGATTGTATTGACACAGTCAAAAAATGCCCACCCTACCAAGTTTTTAACAACAAGGCATGCACCCACCCTACTACGCTACATCCCATTATCGCCATCGGCCCCTTCGCCAAGTGGGGTATCAATTTTATGCAATGTAAGCCTACCTCATCCGAGGGGCACGATTATATAATCGTTGTTGTCGACTACTTTACAAAATGGGTTGAGGTTATGCCTACCTTTCTGAACGATGGTTGTACCACAACTCTTTTTGTTTTTAACCACATCACAACTCATTTTGGTGTACCACGCGCCATTGTCACCGATCACGGTTCACACTTTAAGAACCATATGATGAGTGAATTGCATGCCAAGTTGGGTTTTCGCCATGAAAATTCATCCCCATACTATCCTCAGGCCAACGAACAAGTTGAAGCCATCAACAAGGTCCTCAAAACCATGATTCAACACATGGTAGGGGAAAATAAGACATCCTGGCATATACAACTTTTATCCGCTCTCTGGGCTTACCATACTTCCATGAAAACCACAACTGGGTTCACTCCTTTCTAGTTAGTGTATGGCATAGAAGCTGTTTTACCAATCGAGTGTGAGATTCCATCTCTAAAACTTAAAGTAGAACTCCTACCCCATACTTCTGTTGAAGAAGAACATTTCTTATATCTGACCAAACTGGACGAAACATGTCATGATACCGCTCTCGTTAATGAGGCACATTAGAAATGGATAAAAAATCAATATAACAAATCCATCCATCCTCGGACTTTTACAGAAGGAGACGTAGTCCTCGTCTATGACCAAGCTCATGACAAACTAGGGACAGGTAAGTAAGAACCTCTTTGGCATCGCCCTTACATTGTGAAACGTGTTCTGCACAGAGGTGCCTATGAGTTAGTCGATTATGATGGAATTTCCCTGGGAGAGCCCCGGAACGGGCTTTACCTTAAAAAGTACTATGCCTATATCACCTAGAATGTGTACTTTGTACATTATTGTATTTTACTTTGGTGTGTATGTTTCTTTCGCGTGCTTGAGTCTTTACCTTTTCCACTCATAATTGTGCCTTGTGTCTTCATGCGTAGATGACGTCTTCCTTTCCTATATTTGTCGGGTTTGCGGATGGCACTAGTCGACACACCCGGAACATTGCTTYGACAGCATGGGTCATTTACCAATTTGACGAGGTGGTGAGTTCAGGAGGTATTTTCTTAGGACCAGTGACCAATAACATGGCAGAATATCATGCTGTCATTGGAMTTTTGACCCAAGCCTCCTCCCTAGTTATCTCTCGTATCATTTTTAACCTAGACTCCCAACTCATGGTCTATCAACTCAACCGTATCTACGCAATTTCTAATCCTATCCTGCTACGTCTCCACCTACAAGTTCGTCRTCTTGAATGAATATTTGATTACATCGAATACAGACATATTCCAAGAGAACTTGACAATGTTTTGGATTCGTTAGCTAATTACATCATGGATCGGTATCTCACCCATAGATAAGGTTTCATGAAGGAAAACAAATTGTACATCACATGTAAATTAAAACACATCACATTAAAGGCATCATCATGTACAAATCATTTGGCACTGTAAAAAATTAGAACTGTATATATATACATAGAGTGACTGAAAATGTTTTGATTACATCAAAAATTATTTGGAAGAGAAAAATTTTGGGTCTTTACACCCATACGACATCATCTGACAAGTCATACAAAATATACAATCACCAGAGAGGCTCTAATCTCTCTGCACTGCATTGTGCTGAGAGTAACATATCACTGTGCACACTACACGTCTCAGTAGAGAATTGACATTCTCTGGCACCCCCCCAGTGTGTCTCTGTATATGCAAAGGAACTTCTCTCCTCCGTAGAGGAGGAATGCCCATCGTGAGGCCTTGAAGGTTTCTTTCAACCTCCTGGAGACCTATCACTGGTGCCCCCGGATCTACTGCAACCAGAGCACCCCTACGATGTCCTAGTACTGGTATCTCAGTCGGGCACACTACTCCCTTGTCTGCATGTTGAAAACAATGCATCCATTAAAAAATCTTCTACGTAAGCAAAAAAATATATATATGTTAAAAAAATTAAAACAAAAAAACTAGACAAGGTGTTGCTTAGTCTCTCACCTGATGCATCCCAATCTTCCCCTACTGGTAGAATCAAATCCATGCTCCCGCGAAATTCCACATCGGCATATGGGAAGTCTTCTATCCAAAGATATTGGTGTCTCATCCAAGTGAAGAAGTCACTGGTGAAACATAACTCTGACTTTGCCACTAGCCTCGGAGACAGACTAGTCCACCATTCCATCCATGGTTCTTCCACTGGTCGTACCGCCAGTGCAATCTGAGGTTGCATCTGGGGGATGCGCTCTAAGAAGAATGAGACCAATAATGAACCATATCCAAACTGTTTCTACCCCATCCTACCCCGCGAAACCTGTTCCTTCACATTCCGAAGAAACCCTGCGCTCCAGTTAAACAGTGTTGGCTCCAAACACTGTACGCCATAAGCTACCTGTGATCTCGATGCCAGATGTGCGCTAGTGCTTCCCGTCACACTCGTGATGGCAAACAAAATGGACCGAAGGGGTAACTCTCTAATATCCTTGATTGGGATTCTACCCCCCACCAGTCTTGCTCCTGGGACACAATGACGTGTCAGATACACACCCACTTTCTCAGGAAGTGCCCTCTATCCGGAAAAAGCTATAGGAACCCCTCTTTTCTAGAGGCTAGTCAAGAAATACACATCTTCCAACTCGATGGTGAGAAGCTATGTTTCGATCTGAAACCCCTGCTCTGCAACATCCCACAAGTTGATTATGTGTTCAAGCAGAAGGATCTCTTTCTTCATCTTTTGTAGCTTGAATAATTTCAGAAGGCCACAATCCCTCAACGTGGCCCACGTACAAGGACTCTGCAAAGCATCCAAATCATCGAGCTCATGCTCCCGTTCCTTCCACTCGATCAAGGTCGTCGCCGAAATCACCTACAAACAAAAAAAAACAAAGAATTTCATTATTCAATTTTTCGGCAATTTCTTAAGCAATTTAAAAACTTGAAATCTATGTCCCACACTGTTCAAAAAGGACCACGCTTTCTTTTCATTACTCAATAATCCATACGTAGCAATAAAACATTTTAAAATTAAAACAATTTCCATCAATGGTTGCGTGGGTATATGTTTGAGTTTCTTATAGATTTCTTAACAAAAATGACCAATCTACCCAAGTATCAAGGCATTGGCATCTATGCTACCACCCTATAAAAATGTTTTTGTAAAAGAATGTCTTTTTCCCATCGTTTTCATTAGAGGCTGATTTGATCTTTTCTGGAGCGGACTAGGGCTTCAATTTTTAATTTAAATATTTCTATGAAAACAAATATTGAACCATGTAATTGAAAGAAGGGGAGATGAAGATCTACCTGGTCCAAACGGTGAGAAAAATGGTCAACCGTAGCTCCGGTATCAAGCAAAACAAGATCCACTTCCAAAATGAGAATCTCCACTGCTACAAATCCTTATGCAAAATGAAATGGTAAATGAAATTTTTTATTTGTATTACTATTTATAAATTTCCATTTTTTATAAGGTATAGTTATTTGTGGGTTTCTTTGGAAATATGATGGCCTCACTAAACCTCTGGATTGCAGTTTTGACACTACAGGTTTCAAAGCAGTTCTGATCGTTTGTTTACCTTGTCACATCCATGAGCATAGTCTTAGTTCATTCTCAAGCTCGAAAATATAAGAACACACCGGGTAGAATTTTATCTCTTTTTCGGACCCATATGGACACATGAAAAAGGAACCCCCTGGATTCATCTTTAAACTCTTTTCAGACTCTCTAAATATGAAAAGATCATCGAGTGATCTTGCTTCCTTTGACACTCGTTAAAAGGTTCGAAAGGGAGTTTTTCAAGTGGTAGTTTATCTCTTTTTCGGCCTCGTGAGACTAACTGTACGAAAGAGGAACTGAGAGAGTTCTCTTTTAAGTGTTTTTCCAGACTCTATAATCATGAAAAACCTTCAAGTTTTTTGTCTTTGGACTCGCTAAAATGAACATCGACAGGCCCGTACGGAACCGAACCCTTACTTCTTCCAGTTTGTTAAATAAAGGAAGAGGAACTTACCGAAGGTGAGTTATATCAATCATGTGTTACCTTCCTTGAGCTCATTAAATTAAAAATAGGTACTCGTCTATCTGGATGGGGGGGAATTTGAAAGAAGCAAGCCAAGCAGTCTCTTGAGAACATTATCAAGTAATTCTTAGAGTCGCCCTTGAACATGGCACTTTTTCTTTTTCATTCATTTTAATCCACTGAACCTCTGCACTGAGCCAATCCTTTGAGATTATTTCACTCCTTTGGGTCACCTAACGTAAGTCACAGCATCCACTGCATCATAAAGTTTTGGTCCATGTCATGTTTCTGTTGTTGTGCCTCAGTGTTCAAGGGAAGTATCCGCCTTGAGAGTCAGCCATCACAAATATCTTATCTCAATACCCGTGTCAGTCCATGTTCATTTGATTGACCAATTACATCTCTATGTTTGTTTCATGTCATTGATGGGGGATACATCAATGCCCTCCCTCGACGAGTCTATTCCTGTCGACTTCAACACATTATCCAGGAACTAGGCTTAGAAACCAGTTCGTACTTTGGGACTTGCATGCCTCAATGGCAGGCCTCATCACATCCGACAGTGGGTTTACACCACTGACCTATGATCGTATGATTCCATGAATGTTCAACTCCAACTCATCCATTCACATTTGTTGGAATGTACTAGGGTATCTTGGGAATCATTGACATTAATGGTGATCTCCCTCGCACTTGTTAACGGTTTACATCATTGACCGGTAATCAAGTGGTTTCTGCCATGTTTGACATCACGATATATATTCACATGGTTAGATTCGTACTACACCAGGATTCGTAAGAAGACCCTGGGTTGAGTGATCACTTTGATATGTATGTTTCCCAGGTTGCGAAGGAGTTTCTCTTGAACAATGACACATATACTGTTACATAGATCCACTTTGTATTTGTCATGGCTATGTCTTGTCATCTCATAGATCCACTGTGTACCTTTCATGGCTACGATCAGTTTAGGTCATCAGAGTATAGATCCACACTGTATCCTCAGTGGCTATACCTTTTATCAATACTACTATGGATCCGCAGTGTATTTTATGGCGGCCATATCTTGCAAGTCTTGATCACCCAAGCATAGGTATGCTTGCCTTGGGTTTGGAGCATGTCATAATATTTGTTGGATGTTTGTGTGTAGCTTCTGCCAGGTTCTCTGAGTCTATACCCTTTCTTGAAAGTCTACAAAGCATTTCAGTTATCAGTTCTCATCTTCTAACTTCATACTTTGGGGGGCAATCTGTTACACATCAACATTACTCGCTTTGATAAGTGTCACATGTTGCTCACAAGTGTCGCAAGTGTCAAACAAATCATACTTCCATGATGAAGACACTAAGGAGGTGCTTAAAATGCCTCAAAGAATTGATCTGAAGGAAGAGGAATGGCTAACTGAAGTTAAGAACCTCTTGCCACCTGAAAGAAGCATTCAATCTAAGGTTTTAGAAGAGAGCGCTCCCCTATATCACCCTTAGGAGCACTGGCGCTCCCCTATAAAGTACTAGGGAGCGTTATAACACCAAACATCCCTTCTGAGGGAGAACTATGGATTTTTAGAGCGTTGTTGCCTCCCTAAAGCATACTAGGGAATGCTATAGCGCCCTGATAGCCTTTTTGAAGGAGCACTGTCTAATCTGGGCAATAGTTTATCTGTTGAGGAGAATAAGGGGAAAATCTTTCAATCTTGTAAGGCAGTTGCATTCGAATTCCTAGTTCAGTCATGATCTTAGGGAATATCCTTGAATCAAGGAGGAAAATACTCAACTTACCCTAAAGATACCTCAATAGGTTAGGCCTCCCTAAACCTATATAAGAAGGCTCTATAATGGTGGAAAAGAGGGAAGAATTGGAAGCATGAAACCTATGATCTCATAGGAAACATACAATGAACTGGAGGAAAGTAATCAGTAAAGTTTCTATCGTCTAGATCGTGGATATTTTGAGCAAGGGTTAGACAAAGGTGGCTTGACGAAGCTGTCGCATTCGCATCTACGGTTGTAACTTACTTCTGTCATTGTTCTCATCAATATGACACGCTTGGCCTATTTCTTTCTAGTTTGTGTTTAATCTCACATGAACTTGTCTCTGATAGATAGATCTATTTAAAGCTAATATCAATAGAGTAGGAAATGGTTGTACTATTGTTTGTCTACAGGGCTCATCGAGGAGAGAAATATTAGAGCTCAACTCGGAGCGTGCAGGGACAAACGCTGGTAAAAGGTACTTCTTTCCTCCTTCCTCCTCATACATTAGTTTGTATAGATCTAAAAGGAAGCCAATGTCCACATTAAGTGTCTTCTGTCTTAAGAGTTAAGAGTCTAGCTCTCAAGAGGAGATCTACTTGTCCGTATGGAGATTTTCCTTTTTTTCCTTCAACAATAGGGCTCTACACAGATACATCCAAACTGAAATGGATTTTCTGGACATCTCATCACTCAGTTCTTCTTATCAATATGTTGTTAAAATCGAGTAGAAATTTAAGAACCAGAACAAACAGGAGTTCGGTTCTGCAAATATGAAACAACCAAATTATGAGAAAGATGACCCTAACAAACAGTCTCTCAAAAATCAATCCAATCCATAGGAAAAGAAGGGTCAAGGAAAGATGAAGGACACTAGAAAATGGTGCGATTTCCACAAAATCCCCTAGCACAACATTGATGAATGTCTCTCAAAATAGTCATTGGTGGTCGAGATAAAATATAAGGAGCCGAACTCTAATTCAAAATCTGATTATGAAAATACTGGTAAAAGACAGATCATGGATGTAGATCCCACTGCTATTTTCATGACCGCAGTAATTCAACAAGAAGAACCAACAGATCCTGAAGAGGGGGAGCACCATTTTAATTCACAGATGTGGGTGAAGGGGACTCTTCTAAATTTTATTGTTTATAGAAGAATCCATAAGAACCTCATCTCAACAGAGGTCATCAGACAACTAGGATTGTCGAAAACACCACACCCGTAACCATACAACATTGGGTGGCTTCGCCAGGGACGAGATCTTTGTGTCAACCAATAATGTCGATTTTCATACAAGATCCAACCCTTCAAAGATGAGGTATTATGTGTTGTTTCCCCACTGGATTTATGTGATGTTCTCTTGGGCCATCCATATATGTGGAAACACCATGATGTTTTTGAGTCTTGACCCTGTAGTGTC
The DNA here is from genome assembly GCA_009831015.1 of Picea engelmannii. Classification (NCBI taxonomy): domain Eukaryota; kingdom Viridiplantae; phylum Streptophyta; class Pinopsida; order Pinales; family Pinaceae; genus Picea; species Picea engelmannii. The sequence continues at coordinate 30,897 of ML781605.1, read as the reverse complement.
ATTGTTTCTCTGGGGGGTCATCTCTACAGAATACCAGAGGTAGTTCCAACTATTATCCTACCTAAACATTTTTGCAAGGTAGTATTTTAGACTACAAAATTTAGCTTCTTCACAATCCATTCAAAAAGGGAACATAAGGATATTGCAACCACTGCAACCTTGACCCAAACACCTTTTATCCAACGAAAGCAGGTCGACAAGATTGCAGCAAAATGCAAAGATTCCTTTTGCACACAGTCATCTCAGATATCCCGATTGGTTGAATAGAGTCAACCCCAACAACAACATGTTCGTGGCAACTTTCCACAAACTGAGAAATGTGATGTCTCCAGCAAGGCAAGCAACTCACCAAGATTCAGATTCAGAAAACACTTTTCCCTCTCCCTCGAGCACTTAACGCAATGGATACCATTGCTTCCTAAGGAGGGAGGATTGATCCAGGTGGATCTCAGTGGCCACTCACCTTTTCCAGCTGGCTCAAAACATCTTTCTGGCAATTTTGGTAATTTACTGTTTTTAGGAGTTTGTAACTTCCAGAGCCATTTTGAGGCCCTAAATAATGTTTTTTGGGAAAACAGGGAGAAACATGAAGTTCCTTCGATGTTTCTCACGCCAAAAGTTTTATTTCTCGATTATACCTTTCCAACAGGATATCATGCACCTAAAATGGAGATCGTATGCCAAAGTTACGACCATGGGAAGTTGATGTACTAACTTACCCAAACGAGGCCCACATGACTTTTGGCACTTCTTCTCCTAGGGTTAGTTTTTTGGATGTCTAGGGTTTTTTGACATTCCTGTTTATTGTAAAATGCCTTCAAAGCCTCATTGTAATCATATTCTTGTGAATGAGCGCAGTTGTCACATCTCTTCTCAGAGATAAGGCACCACCATTCTAGTGAGCTTGTTTTTTGTTGCATTTTATAGTTTCATCTTATTTCCTTATTGAATAGAAAACCAGTTTTATTATATCTCTGTTATTTTGTGTTAAGAACCTGTTAATAATATGTAGTCATTTCGTTCTACTCATAAAATCCAGATCATCCCACCTACTAGTTATTATTTATTTAAAACCCTTATTATGATTTATTACTTTCCCCCCTAACTAAAAAGTTGGTTGAGTTTTAGTTAACATAACTAATGAAGTGGTTTAACTACTTCAACCAATTCTATTCTGATTAAAGGAAAAGGAAAGTGAGGAAAAAGAGGAGGATAGAAGGAGAAGCATACTAAGGTTTTCTCTTTGAGTTTTTGTTGAGATAGTTCAGTTTTCAGTCACTCCTTAATTGATCATAAGCCTAATTCTTTTTTATGATAGTAGAGTCTTATTGTAGACAACAAGATTCAGGGATGGATTACATCATTCAGACACTTTTTTTTCATAGGTGTTGATCTATCTTTGATAGTCTATGTAGACTTGTCTATTTGTGAATTAGTTTTCATGACTGACAAAGGCTATTGTGCAGAGTCGAGTGGGAAACAATCTGTGGCAAGTTGATCCAACTTTTAGATTTTAGTTTTGATTTTCTATTAGAGGTCCTTTTGTACGTTTCATTGGGGATGTCTAAGTTTGACTTTGGTCCAAAACGTCTTCACAAAATTTTGTAAAGAGAATGACTCTTTGATGAATTGGAATGAAATAAAGGATTTCTTTATGTCTCATCTATCTTGATTATCATCTTGGTATCTTTACTTATGTCTCTACATTTATTTCAGCAACTGTTATATTCAGAAAATCATATAATTGGTGAATTTTTCAGCAAGCTTTTATTTATAAAAAGACTAGCCTAAGCACTTATAATCAATACTTGTGAGTTAGGATGTTATTTTTTATGGCTATAAACATAGGGAGATATTACCGTCTATTTTGTTTTAACCAAGAAAAATCTGAAAATGCTTGAGTAAGATCATTTCATATCTTTTCCTCAACACACCTTATGCGTTGTTGCTATCTCTACGATTATCTAGATGATTTAGGTATTGGAAATTTGTATTGGAAATTTCCTTTGACAAGTAATTTTTATTGATTGTAGTGTCCCCACTACTAAACCAATAATTTTTTTCTAATACCAAACTTTAATTACATGTAAACAACAAGATAAAAACATATGCAACTAGTAGAAATATCTACAACCATGCATGCAATTCCATTTAAATGCACACAACATCAATTAAATATGTGCAACATGATA
>ML781605.1:18546-28605 GCA_009831015.1 Picea engelmannii | reverse complement strand
CACTCCCAGGAATTAGGTGAATTTCATGATCATGATTTCGAGTGGGTGGAAGACCTTTGGGAATATCTTCAAATAATTTGGAATGCTTATCAATGATCCCTTGGAGATCTTGAAGAATAGATGGCTTAGATGTTTGAACATCTAGTGAACATAGTTTTGCAATAATTCCTTGATGCCCCTTTTTCAATAATTTTTTCATGCCATTAGAGCTTATCACCTTACCGAGTTTCCCTGTGATACCTATTAACTCAATTTCTTTTCCTTCCAATGAAAATTTCATGAAAAGTTCTTGAAAATTAAAAGCCATTATTCCTATTGATTGTAACCATTGGATTCCTAGTACAACATCAGCACCACCCATGGGTATAGCAATCATTGGACTATTCATTACATATTCCCCCATAGTAAGATTGATCTTATTTCAGTTTCCTGAGAAATTGATAGTTCCTCCATCTGCAATCATTACTTGAAACTCTGGCACTGGATATACAAAGAAATTGAGAGATTTGGCTAATTTATAGTGAATGAAATTATAAGCACTGCCAGAATCAATTAGGACTATTACATTTTTCTTTTTGATGTATCCTTTGATCTTGAGGGTTTGAGGAGTGCTAATTCTAGCCAATGCATTACACGATATTGTGGGAGTCAACTCTTCAAACGAAATTGCTTCTATGTTTTCATCTTCAGATGGTTCTTATTCTTGTTCTTCTTCCTCTTCACAATCTATGTAGAATAATTTATTCTCACCACACTTGTGTCCCTTACTGTACTTGTTGTCACAATTAAAGCATAAAACTTTTTGGTTGCAACCGTTCCTCGGTGAACAATCACTCTCACCAGGACCTTCTCTTTCCACAGCCCGAAGAACTTAACGGTTCTCCTCTCTTCCTATCGGAAGATATGCACCCACAGTTCACTCCTCTCTATCCTCTTTTCCTCTACTCGGGGGATCAGAACTTCGCCTCTCACTCTACCAACCACTTGGGATTCCAACTCCCGATACCCGAGGCACCGAGATGCCGAGACTCGCGATCTCGCGATCTCGCGGTTTCGCTTCTCGCGAGTTCAGATGAACTTCACCTCGACTTCCGAGGCCCGAGTCACCGATACTCAAGTATTGCTACCTCGTCTCCTCACGAATTCGCGACTTATGAGACCAGTCGCTTGGCTCTTCAACTCCCGAAACCCGATGTCCCAAGATCACGTGCCACCTGTCCCTCCGAAAATCGACGCTTCTATGGAATCTGGAAATCGCTACTCGCGATATCAATGTGCATGCAACTCTTTCACTCGCCAACCCTGATATGCCGATATGCGATGGAAAATGGTTTCTACTTGCATTTGAAGGTTATCTTCCCTAGGAATTTCAAGTTGTCAATTCTCTTCCTCTTGAGGAACCTCCTTCTCCAAGCCTCCTCCTGTTTGAAGCTTCTCCTGGGTCTGCTTCCGCATCAAGCACGAAGGAACTATCCCTCCTGAGCTTGTAGACTTCGATTCCTTCAAGGGCCTTTACACCGATTCCTGTGCTTGACTTCCCAGTGCCTCTCTAAGTGTTGAAGTCGCCCAAATCCTGTGCACTCACCTGCAACAGAAGTCCTCGTCTCCCTTTCCTCAGACTCGCCTTTGAGACTACAATCAAACCTGCACTTCACCTGCATGGTTCGAATAACCCAACACAACTTCTGGGAAAACGAGAATGAGATTTTAACTATCCAACCTCCTCAACGCACTCTATGCGGAGGAAATTCAACTACACTCTATGCAGGAATCTCCCGACTCAGTCAAAGAAACAATGGAAACTCAGTCTCGTCTCTCTCCCAGATTCCTAATCTGCCATGAAATTACATATGCAGCATATACAATGAAAGCATAATAAGAAGCAAGTAAACAACAACATAATATCAACAATACACATAGGATAATCACAGCCATGGAATTGAATCAAAGCTTTCCTATTAATTCAATATCTGTACATGGGGATTCTTCACCAGTTCTCTTCTTTGCTCTTCTTTTTTCCTGAATGCTAATGCTACTCTGAATAATAAAATCATAATACAACGGAGGGTGCCTATATTCCGTTTTCCCTCTCGAAAGCCAAAACTGTCTAATCTAGACTTAATTAAATTATCTACTTGTATTAAATCTAATAAGTGCCTCAACTACCTAAGGACGAGAGCTTATCTACTCAATGTCTGTTACAATGTACAAGTGCGCTATGTTATGAATGTATTCATCCAAATGACGGTGCAATAACTTTCCAAAGTATTTCAAAAACATATGTGCTGGCACTGCCCAGCTGCATTTCTTTATCCACGCGTTGGCTCGCTTGATGAGGTGTGGATGATACTGCATCATACTCCTTGGCTCAAAATAATTCATGGGCTCCTTTCCATGAGCTCCTGTATCATGTGCCCATGTTTCTGGATCACCGCCTCTGTCTCCCACCTTGCATCCTCCACTGGGTGGTTCTTCCACTTCACCAGGTATTCAAAATACTATTTCCTCATGGTTTTCTTTCTTGCTCGTTTCTCCAGTATGTACTCCATCTGCGAATTCTGTGCAACTGGTAATTGTTTCTGCCACTGGATCACTGGTTCATCAGTTCCAGTTTATGTATCCTTGGCCCTGTATGGGTATAAATCCGAAACATTGAAAATCAGAGATATCCCGATGCCCTCTGGCAACTCAAGCTCATATGCATTCTCCCCGAATTTCTTCAGGACTCTGCACAGCCTAATTTTCTTCATCTTGAGCTTGTTGTATGTTCCCCTCGGGAACCTTTCTTTCCTTAAGTGCACCAGAACCATGTCCCCAACTTCAAACTAAAGATGCCTCTTCCTCTGATCGGCTCGGCACTTATACTCCTGATTTGTCTTCTGCAGTCGCTGCTTCACCTCTGCGTGAAGTTCTTGCATCGCCTCAGCGAATTCTTCATCTCTCGCGCTAGTCTTAGCCTATTCTGTATCCCTGAGATCAGACACTCCTCTCGGCTATGTTCCATACAAAATTTGAAATGGACTCTTACCTGTACTCCGATTCACCGAATCGTTGTACGCAAATTCTGCTTGTGGTAGGATCTGATCCCAATTGGTGTGATGCTCTGTCACCGGGCTTCTCAACATATCTCCCAGGATCCTATTGACCACCTTGGTCTGTCCATCGGTCTATGGATGGTAAGCAGAACTGAATGCCAAGTCAGTCCCCAGCTTCTTCCATAGCATCCTCCAGAAATGACCTATGAACTTTGTATCCCTATCTGAGACTATGCTCCTCGGCAATCCATGCAATCGCACAATCTCTTTGAAAAATAAATTTGCGATGTGGGTTGCATCGCTGGTCTTATGACACGGTATGAAATGTGCCATTTTCGAGAACCTTTCCACCACCACAAATATGGAATCCACTCCTCTCAGTGTTCTCGGTAATCCCAAAACAAAGTCCATGCTAATGGCCTCCCATGGCCTTTCAGATATGGGCAACGGTTGATATAACCCAGCATTCTGATTTCGGCCCTTCACATGTTGACATATCCTGCATCTGTCAACAAACCGTTTGACATCAGCGCTCATCCCCGGCCAAAAATACGATTCGCTCAGCTTGGCGAATGTTTTGTCATGCTCGAAATGACCTGCTAAGCCCCCGCTGTGCTTCTCCTTTACCAAATTATCCCTCATAGAGAAATTTGGAATACATAGTTGATTTCCTTTGAAAAGAAATCCATCCTGGATCAAGTAGTCAATCCACGAACTCCTATCCCTGAGAATTGGGTTCTCGGTTGTTTCGTATGCTTCCTCGAAATCATCATCACCTGCATACATATCCTTCAGGTTTTCAAAACCCAAGGTCTTGACCCTGAATTCCTGCAGTAGTAAGTATTTTTGGCTCAAGGCATCTGCCACTTTGTTAGCAGCCCCTGAAATGTGATTTATCACAAATGTTAAATTTTGCATATACTCTACCCATTTCGCATTCTTCTGATTCAGCTTTTCCTGCTGACTTATGAACTACAGTGCATGATTATCACTGTACAAAATGAATTCCTTGGGTATCAAGTAATGTCTCCACTTCTTCAATGCCTGTATGATGGCATAGAACTCTTTGTCGTACATGGAGTACTTCAGCTTTGCATCATCCAACTTCTCATTGTAGTATGCAACAGGTCTGTTATCCTGACTCAGGACCCCTCCAACAGCATACCCACTGGCTTCACATTTCACCTAGAAGGTCTTTTGAAAATATGGCAGCACCAGAATTGGCTGCTCAGTTATCTTCCACTTCAACAGATTAAAGCTCTTCTCAGCCTCGACTTTCCAATGAAAAACTTTATGCCGCTTCTTCATGGTGTCCATCATCGCGGCGCTAATTCCACTGAAATTCCGAATGAATTTCCTGTAGAAACTAGCCAGTCCATGAAAACTCCTTACCTCGAAAACATTTCTCGGCGATGGCCAATTCCTGATTACTTCAACCTTCTCAGGATCCATCTTCAATTCATTTGACAAGATTACAAAACCCAAATAAATGAGTTTTGTCTGCATGAACGAGAATTTCTTCAAATTGATCAGCAACTTCTCCTGCTGTAGCCTTTTCATCACTATGGCTAAATGCTTCAGATGCTCAGCCTTGGTCTTGCTGAAAATCAATATGTTGTCTAAGTACATGACAATGAACTTGCCAATGAATTCCCTCAGGACTTCATTCATCAGCCTCATGAATGTGCTTGGCGCGTTTGTCAACCCAAACGGCATGACCATCCATTCGTACAAACCCTCGTTTGTCTTGAATGTTGTCTTCCATTCATCTCCCTCTCTCATCCGAATTTGATGATATCCTCTCTTGAGATCTATCTTCGAAAAATAATTCTCCCCACTCAAGAAATCCATCAAGTCATCCATCCTCAGTAGTGGAAACCTGTACCTGATGGTGATTTTATTTATCGCTCTGGAGTCTGTACACATCCTCTAGCCTCCATCCTTCTTCGGAATTAGTATCGTTGGAATGGCACACGGACTAAGGCTCTCCCTCACCAGTCCTTTATCCATCAAATCCTGTACCTGCCTTTTGATCTCCTCATTCTCCTGAGGTGTCAGCCTATACACTGCCTTGTTTGGTAAGCTTGCCCCGGGTATGAGGTCAATGTGGTGACTCACACTCCGCATCGGTGGCAATGAATGAGGTAGTTCTTCCACGATGATATCAGCAAACTCTCCCAGCAGTTCCTGAATCTCCTCTGGCAAGTCGTCCACTCTTGTGCTTGTCAGGACAATTCTCGGTTTCCTGACAACAAAGAATTGTGGATCTTCATCCTTCTCCAGCTCTGTGAGAAGTTCTTTCCCACTCATGAGAAGTATCGTGTTGTTTACTTCCGGCTTCACTTCTTTATCCTTTATCGGAAGCAATCTATGTGTTCTCCCATCCTTCTCCAAGGTGTATGTGTTCATCCTTCCGTCATGAACAACATTTCTATCATACTGCCATGGTCTACCCAATAGTATGTGACATACGTCCATGGGAATGACATCACATAGAATATCATCATGATAATTCCCAATTTTAAATTTAACTAAGCACTGTTTAGTGACACTTACCCGGTGTCCTTTCTGTAGCCATGAGACTTTATACGGACTCGGGTGCTTAGTCGTTTTCAACTCCAATTTTTCCACCATCTCAGTCGAAACTAGATTATCGATGCTTCCACTATCCATGATCACCTTGCACTTTTTGTCCTTGGCTGTACAAGCCATCCTGAATAGTCTTCTTCACTGCACTGAGCTTTCCACCTCTTTCTCAGGTGTCAAAAGAATCTTATGCATCCCAAGCGATCTTTCGCTGTCCGCATCCTCTCTCTCAACATCACGCCTCTGCTGCGCCTCAGCGATGTGAGCTTTTCCTCGGTTTATCTTCCTCTCTGGACATTCAATGGCCTTGTGTCCATCTTTTCCACATGTGAAACATGTGATAATTCCACCTCTTCCTCTACCTCTACCTTGGGTACGAGGAATTACATTGGCATCAACATATCCACCACCCTGCTCAGTATACTACCTCCTCGGCTCAGCATATTGATGCCTTTGTTTAGGTTGTGGTTGCCTCTGCTGTGAGGTTCCACCTCTCTCAACTCTACCCTAAGGTCTCTGCCACTCCTCCTTGGGCTTCTATGTTCTTTCTTGGGCAACTGCCTTGCCTCTGGGCTGACTCCTGCCTCGCCCTCGCTGACCCTGCTTGTGGCTCAGCTTCTCCTCTGCTTTTAAATTCATATGGTACGCATCCTCAACTGTTCGGATGGTAACCATACTCAGGTCGTCTTGAATGTCATACCTGAGACCATTCAGGTATCTCGCCACCTTTTCATCATCGTTCTTCCGATGACCCGCTCGAATGTTTAGCCTGTAGAACTCCTCGGTGTACTCTTTCACCATCATCAGCTTCTATCTCAGGTTCTGCATGTGCCTAAACAGTGTGATCTGGTAGTCTCTCGGAATGAACTTCACCTTCATCTTGGCGATCATCTGATCTCAGCTCTTTATCTTCTGTTTTCCTTTGCAGCGCCTATCCGCCTGCAATTCATCCCACCATAAGGCTGCATGTCCCTTCAGCTTGGTAACAACATGCCTTACCTTCTTGTCCTCTTCGATTTCTTCATAATCGAAGTAGGTGTCGAGTGCTCGGATCCAATCCAGCAACTCCTCATCATTTAGACTTCCCTCATAGACGGGAATGTCCATTTTCGTCTTTGAGCTCATCCTGGTGATAACTCTGATCAACCTCTCTGTTGATGCGTCTTCTGCTGTGACCTCTTCTGCATCGTGCCTAGCTTCCTCTTCTACTTCAGAATCACTAAAATCCCCAGCACCAGTTCTGTGTCTCTGCGCAGTCTCCATCTCCTCCATCCTCGCTCGAAGATATCGCATCTGGCGTTCCATCTCTGGGTTTCCTGTTGGTCTACCCCTTCTTCGCGCGTACCTGTCTTCACGATCAGGTGACTGCCTTTCTCTTCTGGGCGACATTATATCTTCTACCTCTCTCTGCTACCGAAACAAAGAGAACTCCACTTCCCGCTCTGATACCACTTGGTTGCAACCGTTCCTCGGTGAACAGTCACTCTCACTAGGACCTTCTCTTTCCACAGCCTAAAGAACTTAACGGTTCTTCTCTCTTCCTATCGGAAGATCTGCACCCACAGTTCACTCCTCTCTATCCTCTTTTCCTCTACTCGGGGGATCGAAACTTTGCCTCTCGCTCTACCAACCACTCGGGATTCCAACTCTCGATACCCAAGGCACCGAGATGCCGAGACTCGCAATCTCGCGATCTCACAGTTTCGCTTCTCGCGAGTTCAGATGAACTTCACCTCGACTTCCGAGGCCCGAGTCACCGATACCCGAGTATCGCTACCTCGTCTCCTCGCGAATTCGTGACTTATGAGACCAATCGCTTGGCTCTTCAACTCCCAAAACCCAATGTCCCGAGATCACGTGCCACCTGTCCCTCCAAAAATCGACGCTCCCACGGAATCTAGAAATCGCTACTCGCGATATCGACATTCATGCAACTCTTGCACTCGCCAACCTCTATCTGCCGATATGCAATGGAAAATGGGTTCTACTTGTGCTTGAAGGTTATCTTCCCCAGGAATTTCAAGTTGTCGATTCTCTTCCTCTTGAGGAACCTCCTGCTCCAAGCCTCCTCCTATTTGAAGCTTCTCCTGGGTCTGCTTCCACAGCAAGCATGAAGGAACTATCCCTCCTGAGCTTGTAGACTTCGATTCCTTCAAGGGACTTTACGCCGATTCCTGTGCTCGACTTCCCAACGACTCTCTAAGTGTTGAAGTCGCCCAAATCCTGTGCACTCACCTACAACAGAATTCCTCATCTCCCTTTCCTCAGACTCACCTCTGAGACTACAATCAAACCTTCACTTCACCTACATGGTTCGAATAACCCAACACAACTTCTGGGCAAATGAGAATGAGAGTTTAACTGTCTAGCCTCCTCAATGCACTCTATGCGGAGGAAATTCAACTGCACTCTATGTAGGAATCTCCCAACTCATTCAAAGAAACAATGGAAACTCAGTCTCGTCTCTCTCCCAGATTCCTAATCTGCCATGAAATTACATATGCAACATATACAATGAAAGCATAACAAGAAGCAAGTAAACAACAACATAATATCAACAATACACAGAGGATAATCACAGCCATGGAATTGAATCAAAGCTTTCCTATTAATTCAATATCTGTACATGGGGATTCTTCACCAGTTCTCTGCTTTGCTCTCCTTTTTTCCTGAATGCTAATGCTACTCTGAATAATAAAATCATAATACAACGGAGGGTGCCTATATTCCGTTTTCCCTCTCAAAAGCCAAAACTGTCTAATCTAGACTTAATTAAATTATCTACTTGCATTAAATATAATAAGTGCCTCAACTACCTAAGGACGAGAGCTTATCTGCTCAAGGTCTGTTACAATGTACAAGTGCGCTATGTTATGAATGTCTTCATCCAAATGACGACACAATAAATTTCCAAAGTATTTCAAAAACATATGTGCTGGCACTGCCCAGCTGTATTTCTTTATCCACGCGCTGGCTCGCTTGATGAGGTGTGGATGCTCTTGCATCACTTTTGTTTTTCTTTCCTCCAATTGTTGAGGTGTAAACCTTGTAGGTTGAGATGTTTTAGAAGAAGGATCATTATTCTCTCTATAGATGTTGGGATTGGTCCTTCTAGTAGCCATAGCTATATTTTTACTTTCAACATTTTGTGCCACCTTAAATGCATTCTCCAATGATTTGGGTTCCCAAAGGAGAACCTCATGTTGAATGTTATCCTTTACAGTTCCTATGAATACATCAATCAAGTGCTCATATGGAATATCTATTACCTTTATATTCAATCTTTGGAAGTTCTCAATGTTTTCTGTAACTGAACCCTTTTACTTGAGATTTATCAATTGGCTAAAGAAGGTAAATTTTCTCCTTGTATCCTCATAGTGTGCTATCATTTCTTTCGTGAAAATTGTCCAAGTGATGATTGATTTGCGAGAACAAATCCATCGATACCATACAAATTGATTGGGTTCTAAATATAAAGAAGCAATTCATACCTTTTGTGTATGTGGCACATTATGTAGATCAAAGAATTGCTCCATCTGAAGTATCCATGTGATTGGGTCCTTGCCATCAAACTTCCTGATATTGATCTTAGGAATGTGTTTTTTCTTCAACCCAAAGTTAGAATTTCTCAATTCTTGATTCACCTTCCCTATGTCCTCATCATGAATTTCATGGGATACATTTTCACTTTCATATGTCCTCTTTATTATGAAATTTTTCAATCCTTCCATGATCTCCCATGTTAAACCCTCTATCATCTCTTGTAGTTCATCTTTTGTTACTGTCTTCTTTTGTAAATCATTTATGTCCCTACGAATTTCTTCACCTTTATCAAGAGTCCATGTAGGATTATCTAGAGGCTTATTTGGTGTATAAGTTCCCTTTTTGGGTGGCATGTTGGCCAAGTATCACTTTTGAACCTTGATTTTGAGGTGGTTCTACTAGACAATATTACTTCTGTTGTATCTCCAAAGTTTCAGCCCTTATGGGTATGAAAATTTATTTTTTGTAGTTCTATGATATTTCTTCTGTGCAATGCCATAGGTCTGATCAAAATTGGATGTGCCAAGTGGAATTTACGGTAACTTTCCCGCAACTTGTTGATTTTTTGCCTTTCTGAGAGATGTCACTTGTATAACATTCTCCTCACAAAATAATTGATATAAATTATGAAAATCATACCAAAAACAATACAGACTGTCCAATATCCAATGCAACCAGTCTCACTCAATTTGGATACTCTAGGAAGAATTTATGTTTGTTTTACCTAGAACACCTTCTTGAGACTAGTCAACAGGAATAGTCAGATACCCTATCTTCCACAGAGTGTATCTAAAAATTTAAGACCACCCAGAAGATGAACTATTTACCAAAGATACCTTACTAATGTATGTGAATACCCTATGGATTTTAGGGTCTGAAACATTACAAAAAAAAA
>ML781604.1:1136268-1167268 GCA_009831015.1 Picea engelmannii | reverse complement strand
CACTTACGGATTAATCCTGAAACACTGTGAACTGGCCTATGAGAGCACGATCTACCAATGACAGAGCAACCTGGATCGGTCCCTCTGGGGGAAGAGATATTTCAGGGATATCATCTAGTTTCTTCACAAACTTTGTCGCTTCGCATTTCTTCTTATTTGGCAAGGATGCCAGCAACAAATTGAATGTGCCTGCAGTAGATGGCGGAGGCGGAGGAGGGGGAGGCACCTGGGGCGTGCCCAGAACCTCCATGGGTGCGAGGAAGCCCTAGCATGAGATCTAGGCTCACGACGCAGTCAATCCTCACGCAACACCAAAAACCTGAATTATCTGAAAACTGTCAAAAAGGAAGATATTGATATCATATCTATATCACTCAATCCTATTATTACATTCAACCATAAAGGGAGATAACGTTAAAGCTACACATAAAACACAAACATAATCATAAGAAAACTTCAATTTTTTTTGTCACCTTGCAAAGATACTCTCATTAAATAAGAGAACCTAAACACAATTTTTTAAAATACTTTTTTTATATTAAAAAACCACACACACACACACACACACACACATATATATATATATATATATATATATTTCGTAGAAAAAAACATAACTTTTATTAAAATAGATAAAAATTACATTTTGAATAATGTATGCATAAACATGTATTTAGTTCGAAAACCCTTCAACCCAAGAGGAAGAAAGATGCAACAAAATGACCCTTTAAAAGCGGTCCCCGTATAATGAGAAATCGACAGAAAAAAGAGCCTCAAAATTCAACCGAGAAGAAGCAGCAGAGGCAGACCCCCCCTAAAAAAGAAAACCTGGACAGACCAGGCCAGAGCGACAAATAATCCCCACAAGATCCAGAACCAGAGGGACAAAAAACAAAGAGTCCTGCATACACGAAAAAAAGAAGCTAGAAGTTGCACGCCCAAAAAGGACCTCAAAGTGCTGGCCTGGCTCCACAAATCAACACTGCACACCCAAAAAGAATGGACCTCAAAGCTCTGACCCAAACACTAGAAAGAAGCATCAACCCCAACATCCACTACACAAAGCTCTAGAACCCAAGAGGAGCGTAGAGACACCCTAGCCACCAAATCCCCAGGGAAAAACCCTGACATTGCATTGGGCCCTGAACGAACCAACATGGATGGATCAACTAGATCTGCTCCCACAGAACCAACCACATATAGTCATAAAAAAAACCTCCGCACGCGCATAGATCTCCAACAACTAATGGGAAGAAGAACCCCCACGAAGAAGTAGGTCAGGCCACCAAAAGTGCAACAAAAAGGCTAGAGAAAACAACAGGTTTGGATCCACCTCCGATCAAATTTGCAAAACCCAGAAATAAATGCCATATCCAGGCTCGAAAGTAGCTGCAACAGGAAAAGAACATCGTACAGGGAAAATACAGAGTTGTCTGGTCAGATCCATGGCGACGCAACCCAACAAGTAGACGAAGACGTCAAGGAAAAGTCGAGAATGGACACGACAGATCTGGTTGCGGCTAGGAGAAGAACCCTAGCCACAACTAATGGTATTAGTAATTAAGTAATGCATCAAGTTTATATATATATATATATGAAAAAATACAATTATACTTATATTAAAAATATGTTACGGTTAATCCATTCAACTTGATAATACAAAATTGGAGATATATTTCAACTTTGCTGTCATCGAAATTTGCCAAAAGTATGTCTTTGTTAACTACTTTTTGGACTAACTTTAAAGATTTAGAAATACTACTTTTTATCCAACTTGTATATTGCCATGCAAACTATCCTAACCAAAAAACAAATTTACAGACCATGCAAACATTCAAAATTAAAAAGAACATACCATTATGGGCTTCCTTCTTGTATTGATCTTGGATATTTGGACACTAAGTAATTTTTTCTTTGCTTGTATTGAGTCCCGTTGAATTGTCTCTTTGTCCCGCACTAGCATATGTTCCAGTCCATAAGATCCCACAGCGTAAGATGGAGGAGTTGTCGACTGAATTCCTTCCACTATTGTTCTTTTATCCCTTTCTATATTTTCAATTTTGTCCTGGGACCTGCACCCCCCTTTTTCTCTCTTCCACTTCATCTAGTCTTTGAGAACTACTTTCCAAATTAATGTTAATTTGCATGTGCTTGTTCCTAATTATTTCAACCCGAGAGTTCATGCCTAAAATCTTCCTATGGACGACTTATTATTGTAACTCATGATTTCACTCCCATTCTCTTCACCACCCTTCCATTTTTGCGCATGTAGAGAAAGACAATCCTAAATCTCCCTTGAGTGCTGCTCACATCGATGAATGCCCCTATGTAGGTCTACCTTTTAACAATGGGCACATCTATTTGAATGTTCATGGGAATTGACATCATTACAGACTTATGCCAAAACAACTAGTAGGAAGCACATAGCTAGGGGCAGTCCAAATGGATTCTACTCTCTCTCAACACTACATACCTCATGCCAAAGAGCAAAGCAAAGTCAAATAATGACAACTAGTTCTAGCCTAATTGATGATTAGTTGCACACATAGACTCCCATCCCATCCTGGTAGATCTAATGATTAAGCTTTTCTCCAATGTTAAGTGAGTTTGTACGCTAGCTGTGGGGGAATTAAAAGCCTTTAATTCCGCCACCATTGAGCTTTGCCCCTTGTCCCAAGGGCTTAACCACATTACAAAAGTCAATGTGTATCTAATTTATCATGGGAGGTGGCAAAGTTCCAAAGGACCTCCATTTTTCTTCAACATTCCTCGATGCAAAATGACCGCGTCATTTGCTTGCATATCAACTAAACATGGAGCTTCCTAAAGACTTGATGAAAATCTATGGAAACAAAACTTCGAGTCAACATTTGAGTTCTAGTTACAAGCCTGCTCAAATGAGTGTCACGTGCAATGGTTTTGAAATACACGTGCCGAATTATGATGGAAGAGTCACCTACTGCAATGATATGGTTGATCTCCATCTTCTTCATAATCATGAGACCCATACCCTAATAAATATTAGAACCTAGTCTGATTGTTAAAGATTTCACCTAATTTTGACATAGAGAATTTCTTGTTTTCCTTTGAAATGAAAAATGATACCCAATACCAATGACCCTATACACAAATATCTATATCAAAACTAGTATATCTATATCTATGTCAAAACTATACAGATATCTGAATATTTACTCAAATGACTATTTATAAAACACAATTTTCCAATTGATTTTTCATTAAAAAAACACCTTGAAAAATTTCTCTTGAAAATTTTCAAATACTGACTATTTATAAAACACAATTTTTGGTTCTCCAATTGATTTTTCATTAAAAAAACACCTTGAAAAATTTCAAATACTAACAAATCATGTTGAGAACTTTTAGTTAAAGTTATTTGACTTTACCCTTGAGAGAGATCTCTCCGAGATTCTTGTATAAGGGCATGACGTAGGGTTTGGTCTATTATAAAGGAACTAACTGTAGTTGAGGAAGGGCTTTCCTTTTAAAACTAAGTCTGTCTCACTAGTTCTAATTTTGGATGGACTCTTTGAAGCCGTGATATTTTATTAATATGTTACCATTCTCACGTTGCCACTCTTACGCCGGAGCCAATAGTAGGGTTTGGGTTTGAGTCCATATATCCCCATTTGAGCTACATAAAAATAATACAATACATGGGATGGACTTCAGCCTCTGGGAATTGAAAGCACGATTTCGTTTTCCGCCACTTGAGCGGCCCGACACCTTCTCATATAACATCTCTGTTTCTTTCCTTTAAAATGCCCTCCGAGCCGATGGATGCCCCTTCACCCTGAGACGAACACTGGAACTCTGCATTTCCGCAAAATATCATAAACCTACCTTTGTATTTCCGCAAAATATCATAAACCTACCGTTTGCATTTCGAAGCTTACAAACTTTCAGCGGCGAATGCCAGGCCCTAAACATCGTTTGCAGTTTGCTCGGGGTTTAGGGCTCGGCCGGACAGTTTCATTTTAAAACCTTAAGGTGAGTTCTAATGATATGCATTTATAAATTCTACGGCTATTTTCCTTCCTATCGTGAAAATGCTTGTTAGTTTTTGAATTTAATGGAGGATTTCAGAAGTCTAGTTATGGAATGGGGATTAGGTTTATGCTAATTGCGGGTTCCTACAGAACGGCCTTTATAGCACATTATCACTGCAACTACGTTACTTTAAAATATCAATCGCTCAGAAACTGCGGTTGATTTTTTCGAAGACCTACTCCTTCCGATTATTTAATGTATAATATCTCCTGTATGCTTATTTAAGTGGGTTTCTTATAGTATTTGCAACCGTGCCTTAAAACTAAATGCACTGAGGGTCACTTTACAGTGGCAATTTATTCGATGAAAATTATTCCGAGAATTTTAGAAGCAGTTCTGGAGCTGCTTTAAGAACCTGCATATTACGGGGTCGCTTCACCCTCGTTGTTACAGCGAATTATGTAAACTACTTCATTGTCGTTTCTCACAGTAATTGTGCAAAGGTTTCTCTTCAGTTTAAAGTGAAATAACTTTGACTAAAATCTATGGTGCCTGGTAACATCTCAAAGCACTTTTTGATCGGCTGTACGAAAATTTATTTTACTTTTATTCCAATTAAAATTCCCCTAATTTACCCTAACTCACGATAAAGTTTGCAATGACCCTAAAAAATAAAATGGTATTCTTCAAGCAGCTCAGAATGTGCTTTTAAAAGATACATTATTTACTCTGTTTGTGACCACGAGATATTTTGACATTACATTCCTTATTACTAGCTCATTACAAGTGGTTTTTTGTCAGTTTTGCATGGAATTTCAATGAAAAGAAACTTTGACGGATTGCATTGCAAAACCCTTTCAGTACTTATAACCATATGAAACTGTCCTCAGTTTAGAGGTGTTTACCCAAGATATTCGATAAGAGAAACCTTACCAGAGTGCATTGCAAATACCCTTCTGTACTTGAAAGAAGCCATCCTTAGTAAAAATTGTTCAACTCTATGGTTGAAACTTTAACAGAGTTCAAACTAATTAGCTTTATCAAGCTGTTCTTCGTAAATATTGCTCAACCGTATCGTCGAAACTTCAACAGAGTGCAGCGCAAGTCAAGTCTCCTTCAAATACTTATCTTAACTAATTGCCACAGTTTGAACAATTTGGAGGTGAGTTGTATAAGTTCGTTAAGTTCGTTCTGGAATCTGTACTTTTCATTGGAGAATTTTCATGGCTGGCTATCATGAGTCAAATTACAGTGTTCCAAAGTTTTAGTACTGAGATTGTTTTCATCGTATCAAGTCATGACTCCAACATAATATGGGGTAATTGCACTGGTTTGTTTCTTAATGAACTTTTTTGCTTTTGGCAACCATTTCTTTTCGCTCAAATTGTATCTCTGCGGTATATTTTTTTTCCAAGAAAAACCTTATGGGATCCCTCCTCTTCCCCGAAATATCCCAATGGAGGGTGGCTCAACAAACAATGACATTAGTAGTTGGTAACCTAGCATGGCTTATTAGATTAATAAGATAAGAAGCTTAATAATGAAACCAATGGATTCTTGTTGTGTCTACAATATTAGGTTGTAGTTCTTATCTACTAGAAACTCAAGAATAGTAGTTTTTTAGAGGTGTCATTTGGCTATATATTGAAGCCAATGCAATGTCGTTTTGGAGCTGGTGAACTCAATTGTTGTTGTTTAATCTTTTATGGTATTAGAGCCAATATCTTGGCTACCTACTCCAATTGAAGTATGGAGCTGCCATGTTTTAATTAGTGTATTAAAACTCAGTTGACTCGGACTCAAACTCGGTCGAGTTGACCGAGCCAACCCCAAACCGGTTCAACTCGGCCCTCTTGTTGACTTGGGTGACTGGTTTGGTGTTGAACCGGTCGAGTCAAGGCTTGACTCAGCCAGTTCAGCACCAAACCAGTCAACTCGACTAGTCAAGGCCTTTTCAAATGCTATAATGCTATTAGATGATCGACCTAACGACTATTTCAAAAATGTCCTAAGATCTAGCCTATCTATCTTTTAGCAACACATTACAATCATCCAAAAATCATTTCTATTCATTTTGCCTTGCCCATCTATAGTATACCATCAAACATCATTGGAGTGTTATCCCCCCTCATAATACTTTAACTAAAACAAAATGATCCACATATCATTGGAATCAAATCAGTCGAGTCAATCCCGAGCCATTGGAATCAAATCAGTCCGAGTCAATCCTAAGTTTGAGTCAGAGTTGACCCTTGACCGGTTCCAAGGCTGAGTCTGAGTTTTAAAACATTGGTTTTAATTGGATTGGTTGAAGTTGATACTATCTATTATTATAACTGTGGAGGAAATGGTCCACAATACTCGTTCAAAATGCCACAAGTGGAGCCTCCTATAGTGTTTGCAATTATGAAAGACTTGTACCTGTGCGTGCCCTGTTGGAACCTCAAAATTTGGTATCTATTTGAGGGATACAAGAAGGCTGTTGTCTAGGTTGAAGGACATAGTCACTTGATGAAGGGGATTGCCATCTAGGTGAAGGACATGTACATTCGGTGAAGGAGAGTGTTCTTGGCATTGGTGCGGGGTAGGTGCTCTATTTGAACTTGTCAGAAACCCACAAATTTGCAGCGGTAGATTTATTTGTATCCAAAGAGGACGGATCTTATGGAAGCCTAAAGGAAACTTCTATCTAGGTGAAGGACTCTGCTTGGTGAAATCGCATACACGATGTATAGGTTATTTTGTACAATTGCTTCTCGTACTACCTACATGTGAAGGATTCTGTTGCCAGGGGAAGGAGACCGCGACTTGGTTAATGCGTGGTAGATGAGAGCCTCCTTTAATCAATCTGATGGTAAGAACACTTTTCATCTTGGTATTACATTCTTCATTTGCTGTGGATGTTGTAGGAGCTGTAAGTGTAATAGTAAAGGCAATCCACAATTTGTGAAAGCTGTTGGTATATCTATTGGGCTTGGCAATTGGCCGAAGCGAGATTTCTCTGGGTTTAGTAACCATTGGAGAAAGAGATTTGATCTCGATATTCTATCATCGAAAGTTGAGGGTCAACCTATGTGGTGTTATGGTATAGCAACTGTGTGAAGGATTAATGACTCGCCACAATTTGGAGAGTGGAAGTATCATCTTGACACTGCATGGAGATTGAAATCTATTGTCCTTTTTGGTAAGCCTGCATTGAATTATAGTCTTTCTTATCACATTGTTTTTGTGATATTATTGTTGTATTTGTGTTAGAAATGGCGAATTTACATCATTTAATCTTTCCAGAGTTTGAAAAATTGACCGAATATGGAGTCACATCAGATATTGATCATTAGCGAGTTTTGAGATTTTGATTAAATCATTTTAGATAAAGAACAAAGGTTAGGAAATGATCTCGAAGACTATGATAAAATACATAAAGAAGCTTTATTGCTTCTCAAATTGCCATTTGCAGACGCATTAGTTCCAATAGCGAGAAATGCCACTATAGCATTTGTATTGTGGACAAATCTCAAAAACAAGTATTGAGCATCAACAGTAAGACAAGCATCATATTTGAATTTTTTTTTTGTTTTCCACAAAGTTGCAAGGAGGATCAACCTTTGAATATCTATTGTAGCTGAAGGATCTTAGTGATCAATTGTCTGCTATTGAGAAGCTAGTAGATGATGAAGATATGGTTGCTTTGGTGATGTGAAGCTTGCCACCCTCATTTGATTCATTTTTTGAGTCATTGCATTTGCTTGGGGAGACTCAAACACTTAAAGTTTGAGAAGCTATCAACATTTCTTTTGCAAAAGTAAAGGAGTCTAGATCAAATTGAAGCTTCAACTTCATCCACTACAAAGAGTGCATTTAGTGCACAGTTCAAAGGCAAAGACACACAAAACAAAGCTAGCAATGCATCCAAGAGATCTAAATTCATATGTTATTATTATAATAAGCTTGGATACTTCAAAAGAGATTGTCGGAAAAGACAACATGACTTGGCAAGTGGTCAAAATAAATCAATATATGGAAATGTTGCTAAAGGAGATGAAGAAGAAGCAATGAAGAAGAAGCAACAAATGATTTTGTGATGCCAAATCTACAATTGGTATTTTGACTCTAGTACTTCTCGCCATTACATGTCACAAAGATTGGTATGTAAATTTCATTGAAGATAAGAGCCATATGGAATCCGTTTCTTTGGTTGATGATTGGACTTACGATATTAGAGGATGTGGGAATGTTGGAGTCACATTGAACAATACTTTAAGTTTTACTTTCAAGAATGTTCAATATGTTCTTGACATGAACAAAAGTCTTTTGTCTATTTGTGAGATAACTAAAAGTGCTATTTTTTGTGTAAACTTTCAAGGAAACAAATGTATGGTTTCTTCTCTCCATGATAACAAGGTGATTGCTGTTGGTATTGGTGAGAAAGGGTTGTATAAACTCATTGATCTAAAGACAACAAAAACACATGCACTAGCTGCGATAGATAATACTAATGTACTCTAGCATGAAAGGTATGGGCATTTAAGTTATTAGTATTTATTTGTACTTGGTAAGACTAATATGGTGGACGCTCTTCCATCCATTAAGGAATGCCAGAAGGCATGTACAGGGTGTCAAGTGGGAAAACAACATCGACACTCATTTGACACTGATAAAGCGTGGCGAGCCAAGGTAGTTTTGGACCTAGTACATGCTAATCAACATGGTCCAAAGAAGACACCCACAATGTCTGGAGCAAAGTATCCTGCTATTGGTTGATGAATTTTCAAGGAAAATGTGGGTTTACTTTATGATTAAGAAGTTAGCTTGTTTTTCAAAGTTTGTAGCATGGAAAGCTTGGTAGAGAAACAACAACTAATTAGGGCAAAGCTTTAAGATCTGATAATGGAGGTGAGTTTGTTTTAGCTCAGTTCAAGAAATTTTGCAAAAGGAAAGTTATACACAGGAAGTATACCACTCCATACACTCCACAACAAAATGGAGTCGTGGAAAGGAGTAGGACAGTTATGGAGATGGCAAGGTGCATGGTGCACAGTCGGATTGTACCATATCGGTATTGGGTAGAAGTAGTAAATATTGCGGTAAAGCTTTGCAAAATATCACTCCCGAGGAATCATGGTCAGGGATAAAATATTCTATAAGTAATTTTTGTGTTTTTGGTTGCATTGCTTTTGCACATATTCCTAAGGGAAAGAGAAGTAAATTAGATGCAAAAAGCAAGGTATATATGTTTGTTGGCTATAGTGAGTAGTCTAAAGCATGCCGCCGACGAGATGTTTCTATAAACAAATTATGATTAATAGAGATGATCAAGAATTATGTGGTGAGAGTTTTCTTCAGAATTGTTCGGAATATCGAGTGTTATTTGTTACTGGTCGATGTTTTGTGTCTTGAAGATGGATCTTGTTATGGATCCGTAACATCAACCAATAACAAATAACATTGTGGATATTTCGAACAATTAATAGAGATGTTGTTGTAGATGAGAAAATATCGTTCTTCTTTGATGATCGTAAGTCTATAGATAACAGTGTATGGAAATTGTCACTAATTTAGGAACAAGGTCTGGTGTTGAAATTAAACAAGGCTTAGAGCCTAAAGCATCAGAGGAGTCAAGTTCTAGGGAGGGATCTAGTGAAGAAGAGAGGGATTCTCATCCTTTACAACAAAATTAGGAAGGTCAACACAAGAGATCGAAGTGGTACTATAACACGATGAATGATGTTCGGGAAGATGAGTTGCCCAAGGAAATAGAAGGTCGATCTACATGATTGGTGAAACAAATTGTGCAAGGTAGTGAGCAGGTAATTTTTGCTTTGATTTCTACTATTTTGTAGGTATTTGAGCCTAGCACATTCGAAGAAGCCAAAGAAAATCTTGAATGGGAAGCTGCCACGAAGGTGGAATATGATGTGCTAATGAAAAACGTGACTTGGGTGCTGTCAGTGTTACCTCTAGGAAAGGAATCCATTGGTTGTAAATGGATTTTTAAAGTCAAATATAAATCAGATGGTTCTTTGGATAAATACAAAGCTTGTCTTGTTGTTAAAGGATATGCACAGGAGGAAGGGGGTAGACTATGAAGAAACTTTTGCCCCAACTGTAAAGATGATCTCCATTGTTTCTCATTTTGGATGGAAGGTATATTAGATGGATGTTAAAAATGTCTTCTTGAATGGAGACTTGGATGGGGAGGCTTACATGGTGCAACCATAAGGGTTTCGGGTTTCCTTAAAAGAAACATTTGGTTTGTCGGTTGATAAAATCATGATATGGGCTCAAATAGGCTTCATGAGCTTGGTATTTCAAACTTGATCAGTATCTTAGAGATTCTGGATTCAAAAAAAGTTGTGATGAACCCACTCTCTATGTAAAAAACAATGGTGATGACATAGTAATATTAATTGTCTATGTCGATGATCTTGCCATCATCTGAAGTAGTGTCGACATGATTCAATAAGTGAAATTTGATACTTGTTCCGTTTTTGAAATGACTAATTTATGCCTACATCATTATTGTTTCGGTGTAGAGTTTTGGCAATTTGATCATACTATCTTTGCATCACAAGTCAAGTATACCATAGCCCTTTTAGAAAAATTGAAAATAACTAAATGTAATCCTACATCTACACCTATGGAAGTTGGAATAAAACACTCAGCTTACACTTACCACCTGTTAATGAGTCATTGTATCTGCAATTGGTAGGAAGTTTGATTTATCTTACTACTACTCGACTGAACCTATGTTTTGTAGTAAGTTATTTTTCTTAGTTCATGTCTAAGCCTCAAGAGGTACATTGGCAAGCTGTAAACTGATTTTATCAATATGTCAAAGGGGCCCTTGACTTTGGCATTCTATATTAGAGATATGTTGACTTCATGCTAGTAATATATACTGATTCGATCGGTCCAGATCAGTTGATATGAGGAATTCACAAATAGGTATGTGTTCACTCTTTGTTCAGGGGAAATTTCATGGCAGAGTAAGTATAACCTACAGTTGCCTCATCCTCCATTGAAGTACAATACAAGTCAATTGTCAATAGAAGTTGTTAGGTAATGTCGTTACGAAGGATATTGGTTGGTCTTCAACTTGACCAAACAACATCAACCTCACTTTTCTGCAACAGTCAAACTGTTCTCAAGATGGCGAAGAGAAGATTCAAGAACCTTGTCTATCATGCTAGAACTAAGCATATTGAAGTTCATCACCATTACATTAGATAATTGGTTGATAATGAAGATATTTGTCTTTATTATTGTCCTACAACAAAGTAAACTGTTGACATAATGACAAAACCACTTGGTAATGATAAGTATGTCAAGTTTAGAGATAAACTTGGAATTGTATCTGGTTTAGTCATTTAGGGGGGGGGTATTAGATTAATTAGATAAGAGGCTCAATAATGACACTAATGGATTCTTGTTGTGTCCACGATATTACGTTGTAGTTCTTATCTACTAGAAAGTCAAGAATAGCAGTTTGTTAGAGGTGTCTTCTGGCTATATATTAAAGCCAATGCAATGTAATCTTTGGAGCTGGTGAATTTAATCGCTATTGTTTAATCTTTTAAAAGTCAACTAGTTTTGAACCTCAACCAGACAAGAACATGAGTCCTCACAGTGAACTCCACCTTGAAACAGTCAGTTCAAAATGATTGAGCCAATCCATTGGGCTATATTGCTGCTTTATATGTCTTGTTGGCACTTGTGATTAAATTAAAATGGTAAATTCAATAGGGCAGTTCTTTGGTGAGGCTATTTGTGATTTTGTCTATATCTCTTAGGTCCATACCTTTGAGTTCTATAAGACATCAAAATTATTAGT
This sequence comes from Picea engelmannii, assembly GCA_009831015.1. Classification (NCBI taxonomy): domain Eukaryota; kingdom Viridiplantae; phylum Streptophyta; class Pinopsida; order Pinales; family Pinaceae; genus Picea; species Picea engelmannii. Next base: position 1,155,426 of record ML781604.1, on the reverse strand, counting down.
GCTACAAAAATATCTCCATAACATGTGTAGTACTTGTTTGCAAGGAACCTAAAAGCTAGTTTTGATTGCTGAGTTAGAATGTTGCATATGCTGTAGGTTTACTGCCATAATGATTTGTGATTCCTTGGGAAAAATAACTAGTCAATTTTTTTTATGAAAATTACCATTATTTCTCAAGGCTATAACTTGTTTCTCCATATGGAACCTACTTTAATCTAACAAGTTGTATTNCCCCCCCCCTCCTGCTTTTTATAGATTTTGCTTTACATCAAATTTAGTTAATACTTATTGACCAAACTTTACATGACTTAGCCTCAACAACAACTTGACAATCCAAATAATCAACTTGTAAGTTGTCATTCAGACATAACTCGATGAATTAAAAAAATATCCAAAATATTCAAAACTCGACTTAAATAATGGGAGAAATTTTTATCCCACATTAAATCCATTATTTACACATCAAAATAGAGACACTCATCCAAACGAGCAAATGAAACTATAAGTGTAAATATACATGATAGATTACAAGTTGGAACCTTGAAGGTTGATAACAAATAGCTTGTAGTTACATAAACAATAATACAATTTACATACTAGAAATTTAAGGGACATACTACTAGTATATATGACATGTATATGGTTATATACCATCAATATGGAAGTTGGGGAAAACATAATCAAAATCATTGGCAGCCTTGTGTATGATGAGTTATAATGAGGACTAGGAATAAAAACAAAGAGCCTTAGGCCTTCTAGTTTTGATGATGCTAGTGCCTTTGCCATTTTTTTTGCTTGAAATTTAAAATTTGGCATTCTTTTAAGGTTTCATGATTAAATTTTTCAAACTCATTTGCCATATTTGAAATGTAAACATATCATATTGTTTGATGTGTTTTTCTCATATTCATGAAATAAGCTTTTGTGTGTTTTCCCCCCAAAAAATCAACCTAACTTAACCTTAAGGTTCACCTTTAGCAGATGGTGGTGAACCTTAGTAGTCTAAGTTCTTTATTTTCAATGTGTCCAAGAACCCTTTGTCAAACTTCCACTTCTATAGAGGGAATGAAATAGAGATCACCACAACCTAAACATATTTGGGGGTCCAATTTATTGGTCCTAGATTCAATTTGAGACTTGTTGCACAACCTCAACATAGTAAGGGCTATGGGCTTGTTTTTGTGCTTGAGTGCAAATGCTTCCATATGAATTTTTAGGACATTTATGTTATAAGATGCATCTCTTCAACATGATCACCAAGTCACCTATCCTATGGGGCTAAGATATGGGGTCCTACCTTGCTACTGGTCGATTGGGTTCATATAGAGTGACACATCCCCTTTTGTTACAATGTATGATCCATTGCAAACGAACGGTCTTGTGTAGGCCAAGCTTGGCACCCATCCCATATGTCTCGAGAGTCTTCAAATTTGTCATCTTTCTACATAGGATACACAACATGGCAGATTTAGTGATAGGCCATGAGAGATACCCCTATGAGCTTGTCGCATGCGAAAGCGAGGCCCTGTGAACTGGACTCCCAAGTAGGTGTAAGTTGTTGTGATCTCGATCTCTGCCCTTTGGAAGTAAAAATGTAGGTTAAAGAGAAAGCTCTTTGATGCATTGAAGATCATGACCTTGGTTTTACCTAGATTGATCGTCAATTGTTGAAGGTCACAAAAAATGGCCATGGTATCAATCTGTCTTTGTAGACCCTCAGGAGTAGAGGCGAGCAAGATCAAGTCATTTGTGAAAAGGAGCAAGGAGATCAACACTTGATGTAGAAGGCAACCATCTCCAACCTAGATGTGACTGTGGAGTAAATATTCTAACTTGTTAGTGTAGATCCCAAAGAGGGTTAGTTATAGGGGGTACCCTTGCTTTACCCTAGTGGTACTTTGGATGAAATCAGAAATGTCGTGTGCCATCCGGAGGTGAGCCAGAACTGACTTGTACAATCTCATGATGGTGGCCAGGAGGCTCTTAGAGATGCCAATGCCATGAGGCCTCTGGAGTAGGGCCTCTCTTGGGACTGTATCAAACACTTTTCGAAAGTCTATAAAGCAAAAGTAAACTTCGAAGAGCCTCCTCAATAATGGCCCCGAGTGTGAAGATGTGATTGGTCGTTTGATACTTCGGGTGGAACCCAACCTGCCTTTTGGCCCTAAGGTGTCAACTCTCTAGCTCATCTTAAAGCCATTGATGCAACACTGTGGCATAAAGCTTGGAGAATGTGTGTCCAAACATGATAGTCCGGTAATTGTTCGGATTGGAACTACTCCTTGATTTGTGGATCAGGTAAATGATGTGTCTAGACCAGGGGTGGGGGAAGCTGAAGCATACCACATGGTTAAATAAATCAACAATGTGTGAGTCGAGAGATCAAATGCAATGCTTGAGGATTTTGGCTTGGAGGCCTTCCTTGTCAGTTGCTTTGTTGGTGCTCATGGCCTTGGCTGCTCTCTTGATGTCTCTCTTAGAGAAGAGGTGGTATGAAGGGGGGGTGGGGTGAGGGGATATTGGTGGCGGGTTGTCTGGGAGTGTCGTAAAGGGAGGTTGTGCGGGAGACCATATACCGGGGGTTTAGGTTTGGGGGGATGGCATGTTGTTTAGGGAAAAGGGTACACCGAAAGGTTTTTGGGGTGTGGCAGAGGGCCATGCAAAGTTCACATTTCCTCAAGGCGAGGCATGCATACTTCTTACGTTGGAGGAGGTAATGATAGGTTTAGGTGATGCTTGAGGGAAAGATGAGGGATCACGTGTGAGGGTGAAGTGGATATGCTTGTGGAGGGTTTTGCATTCCTAGTCGAACGAACAGTTCACACGGCAGGAGCAGGTTTGGGCTTATGGTTGTGTTATCAAGTGGAGTGGGGGTAAGAATCAAGAGCTACCTTGTATGGCCTTGGAGAGTGTCTCATACTTGGTTGTGGCTGTGTCTAGTGACATGAAGTGAGAGATGGGGGCGAGTAACACATGAAGGCGTGTGGTGTATTCTTTGTCGAAAAGAAAGGTGGTGCGAGGGGGAGGTGGGGTGGGGGTGGAAGTGGGGAGGTGTAGAGAGGGAGAAGTTGAGGAGGGCCTGGTCTGCCAAAGGGAATAGTGAGAGATGTTGGCATAGAGGTTGAGGAAAGGACCCCTGTTGGACCAGAGAACACTGAATCTACAAATATGAGTGCTTTTAATGTAATTTTGGACCATCTAGCTTGGTTTGAAGAAACCTAGAGAACCGAGTCTTCCTCTGATTTTGCTATGATGAATATTCAGCCTGATCTGCTTTTCTTCTCCATTGGAGGGCAGCTCAGCAAAATGCTTCTCTGCTTTGGCATCATCCCTGTAAAGAGAGTGGCAGCATTCAAACTTAAAAGGGATATATCTTTTGGAATCGAAGATGAGTGGGAGGGGTCCAAATTAAACACCAAGGTGTCCAGCCACGAAGGAGAAGGAGCAGGAGGTCTGCCATCTGATGTGCTGGTGGTTACAGGGCTGGTTGTGCCACGAAGAAGCGTCTCATACTCCATCATTGCTGCCTCATTCTATTTGGGTATGTCATAGGGTGCTTTCCCTTGTAAAATTCCCTTTCTTATCTGGTGTTTGCTCCATGCTTATCTGACGCTGTTAGATAGTTGTTTATAATGAAATTTTCACCTTCGGTGATATGTTCCATATTCTGGTTGAGTTTGTTTTATCTGATTATGATTCATTTAGTGGTTTGTCCCATTCTAGTATTTTACTATTTTCCTCTCAATATTTAGCTTCCCCGTAGCTACTATGGGGTGCCACAATATTGAAAAGAAAAGCAATGATCAAAGGAATTCTCCCATTTCGAGGTTCCGTATTCTTGAGCCTTTTATTTTAATTTGTAATTTTGTTTTCTCTATTTATGATTCGTTTAGTGCTTGGTCTGTACCAGAATTTTCCTTTTGTGATTTAGCTCTAGAGTGTTGATTTGTCTATGTTGCTTGCCACACTCTGTTGGCACCTAATGTGATATTTATTATCACTAGTGAATTTATCACTAGTTCTCATGTGTCGTCCATCTTGATATCAAAGGTCTATGTGGCTAAGTTATTTTTCTGTTTGTTTTGGGTTCCTTCTCAGAGAAAGCTTTTCAACATAATTGGGGGGCTTTTAAAGGTTTCCCATAGCTATGCAGTGCAACCATATGGGAAAGGAAAGTAATACTAAAGGAATTATCCCATGTTGACATGTTCACTCTATCTTTTTTAATTATCAGAGATTGTCTTTTTTCTTGTTAGTAATCTTAGTTATTCTCAAAATTAACCTGGTAGTCTTACCATTCAACCAATTGTAAGCCTACCAAATTCAGTAGACTGTATCTCTTAGATAAATGTTTGTTTTTGTTTTCAGGTAATCCTAAATTGATATAATAGGTTGTTCATTAAATGCCTATTTTTGTTTAAGGTCCTCTTTTAGGGACCTCAATAAGTTTTGTTTTCAGAGTTTTTCATCCATATATTCTTGTAAATTTGGATTATTTATTTCTAGTGTAACCATTACGCTATTGAGATGCCCACAATTAGTCTGAAAAGATGCATGCAAGAGTTGAATTATGTCACTGTAGTAATATGATATTTGCTTAGCTTAGTTTTGTATTTATCTTCTTTGAGATGCACTTATACTGTCTTCTCCTATATTAGCTGACCTGTATATGTTTTATATACTGTTGCTTGGAAGGTTGATAAGACATCAAATTACAACGAAATTGGAAATCCAGCTAAAAGCCAAATATGGCTCCTCCTGAAGGAGGATCAAAGAGTTCAAGTCACAATCGAGGACCTGAAACCAACAACTCTGAATTTCGTTGGGGGGTGAAACGTGGAGCAGGAGCTAAAGGAAAGGAGATACAATTTTATGATTCCTTCACTTATGAAGGTGTAGAGTATTCACGATATGATTGTGTTTATCTTCACAAGGAAGGCGAGTCAGATCCCTACATTGGGAAAATTATCAAAATCTGGGATGATCGTAAAGATAAGAAGAAGAAAATGAAGGTCCTGTGGTTCTTCCGGCCTATTGAGATTCGTAACTGGGTGGAAGTTGACAGCAACCCGGCCAACAAGGAGATTTTTCTGGCAGCGGGAGAAGGAAAAGGAGTTTTTAATATAAATGTCCTGGTATGTCAAATGCTTAAAACCTCAAATTATTCTCATTGCAAAACATTGTTTTTGATAGTCTTCCTGCTGCACTGTGCTAGTTTTTTCATCTTATTAAATTTGCAAACTTTTGAATGGATTCATGCGCTTGCATAGCCACCCGTGTGCACAATTTTTATCATTATTCTGCTAAATGGTTGGTTTCTATATTTATTGTATGTCTATTTGAATACTTCGTTATGAAATGTTTTCTCTCTGATTGCACTGAGAGAAGTGGGGTGCTCTGACAGCCCAGTTGGATGAGATATGTAACATGTGTATGTATGTCTGTCACACTGATAAAATGAAACGGCATTTTTTTTTGTCCGACATCAAATGGTAGAAAAAAGAAAGGATGGACAATAATACTAGTAATAATAATAAAATAAATGAGCATAGATTCATTTTAACCTTGGATCTTTGAAATATCAAGAGCTTTGTGCCTTGTTTTGTTTTATCCTTCTCGGTGTTTAACAGATCTGGGGTTAAGATGGAATTATGCTAGGATGCTAGCTGTGATGCTTTTTGTCACATGGTTGGACTATTATACATGCTTCAGCTGTCTGTCTCATTAATTTAATCACTTGAATCCATGGATTGGAAGGACAAAATATGCAGTTCTTTTATGAGCAGTTGAAGTTCTTTATTAATGCTGTTGTTGGAAGTGGCTATAGGCAGGTTCATCATGTCCCTTTATGATCCTGCCTTTTGATGTATAACAGAATCCTACATGAGAACGTGGGAAGGATTTTTCTATCAGATATCAAAAGATTATGTAGAAAACTGTGTTGTTCTTTTGGATAAGGCATTATGTAAGATCACGTGAGGTTGTGTTTCGTTGATCTTCCTGTTTTGCAAAGAAGGTTATGTGAGTTGTTATTGTTTTTAGCTAATATTCACTTCCTGCTCTTGCTGATAACAACAATCATGGTTGTAGGCTTGGATTTATAATGTTAATGTTACAACGGAGGTGTTTTGCAAAATGTTGTCTCAAGACAAACATATTATATCAGAAAATATGGACTGGAAAATACACGATAAAGACTAAAAGGGAATATTTGCTTGATAATTGAATGATGCATTGTCGCAATCATAGTAGCTCAGGAAGGAGTACGTTACATAACTCAATATTTATCAACTTTGATTACATCACTTTATTAGAAAGACTGTCTACCTATGTCATTTATTATGACTTTATTACTTGAAAAAAGTACAATTAATGTATGCATAAATCATAAATGTAATTGTGATCATTATATCTAACACCCTCCCATAATGGTCATATTACATAGTTTCACTTAATCCAAAATAAAAAAGTATCTGGATCAAGTAAGATGTTTGCAGCCCATGTATGAGAGATATTTTCAATCAGCTATTGGAAATGGACTGTATCTGGCACAGTTGATGTAGAACAAGTCATGTCACCAGCCTTCTGTTTGACTATTGACTCGTCACTCACCAGCTGGATGAGAGTCATTGTTGGTTGAATAGTCAGCCTTCCACCGTCTATGTAGAACTCGCCTTGTTTTCTGAACTCACCTTCTCCAAACGACAGTAACTCAACATATCAAAGTTTTGCTTTTGCTTCTCTGTGAATGCACCATCCCACTTCACCTTAAAAGTTGTTTCATCTTCACTTCCCTGAGGGTTTTAATGTCTTCATTTTTTTCATGGACATCAACAGATTAAAAATAATAAATCTGCACTTTACATTACCTTCTCTCGGTGTTCTCCTCTTCATCAACCACCATCTGAAACAAACCTGCTCTTCCACACCCATTGCAGTTGTTTTTTTTGTGCATTTTTTCAACCACAAAGCATCTCTTATTGCTGAAATAATATCCAAGTGTGGGTTATGCTTCATAATACAACTAACTCAAAGCAGTTTTTTCTCTAAACCAGGGACATAGTAGACATTCATAATCAACAACCTCTTACCTCTCAAATGAACTTGCACACATCCCTTTTAATTATTCTTATCCTAAAGAAAACACAAAACGCAGTTTCTGTTTTAAATTCTTAATAAATTCTGTAACAAGATATTCTTGAGGCTTACTGTGCAAATTCGGATAACATTGACTGTGACTCTGTTCACTACCCCCAAGTTTTAAAATTGCAGATACTTGAAAGAGATTTAAATTCAAAATTTATTCTCTTCAGAAAAAAATATTAAACTCGGATGCAGACTTACATGTCACCCTGGGAACTGTGTTTACGTTGGCTGCTTGGTTAGATTGGCCTTTGTTAGCCATTTTTCCTATGTGCGCCAAGTTGGTCCTATGTCAGCCCTTCCTCAAATTCAACCCTAGGTTCTTTGATTCACTTGGCCCTATGTCAGCCCTTCCTCAAATTCAACCCTAGGTTTTTCCAGTCTGTGTATGTTGGCCTAGTCTGCAAAACAATCTGTTTCTGCAACTCTGTAACACCGGGTCTGCACACCTGTAACATGCTTCACTAGAAATGCGTCCTCCATAAAATGCTTGCACTATGGCTGATGTAACACACTTCTGTATCTGTTGTAACAGTGCTCTTTATCTTCTGTCACAGCTTGATATCTACTGTGAATGGATGCCCTAATCACAGCCTCGTCTGCAAACAATAACTTGCTCTTTTCTCCAATTCTGTTCCTCACGTGATTCCTTCCACAATTCGACAATTCTTTAAACTTTATTTAACTTTTGACCTTATAAACATTCATTCACCATTAAATAAAACACACTTCACTAGAAATGCGTTCTCCATAAAATGCATGCACTATGGCTGCTGTAACACACTTCTGTATCTGCTGTAACAGCGCTCTTTATCTTCTGTAACAGCTCGATATCTACTGTGAATGGATGCCCTAATCACAGCCTCGTCTGCAAACGATAACTTGCTCTTTCCTGCCATTCTGTTCGTCACGTGATTCCCTCCACGATTCGACAATTCCTTGAACTTTATATAACTTTTGACCTTATAAATATTCATTCACAATTAAATAATAAAAAAATTGATTCTTTGTCAGTCTATATTATTGTTTAGTTGGCCTGTGTTTTCCTTCTATCTCATTCATGTGACCTGTATATTCTTCTATCTCACTCGTGTGACTTGTATATTCTTTTGTCTCACTCGCGTGTTTGCAATTCCTTGGTCCATTTCTGATCAGTTCTGGTCCCTAGGCCCTTCACCTGTTTTCTCCTAACCGTGGCTCAGATACCATATCTGATTTAGACACAGAAAACATGGACAGGAAAATACACAATAGAAAATAAGAGAGAGAACTTTTGCTTGATTATTGAATGGTGCATTGTCTCAATACATAGTAGGATAGCAAGAAGTACAGTACATAACTTCCAAATACCTAATCATCTAATAACTCAATATTTAGTATTTACTAAGTCACAGTTACATCACTTTATTAAAAGGAATCTCTACCCAAGCTATTTATTTGACTTTATTACATGACAAAATTGAATATAATGTACACCTAAATCTAATTATGACCATTATCTGTAACATTTTCGAGGATGCCATATTAAAATCACTTATCAAGAATTTTCTTCAGTCCTTTGGACAGTTAGAGACATTCTTGTGTATAGTTTGTTTATTGAGTAGGACTCATCACTCAAGATGAAGGTGGATGGGATGGATATTGATGATTAAATCATAATTTATCTGTATGTAAATGTTGTTGCATTCATTTTGGGATGAACATCTGACATCTGTCAAGGATGATTATATAAACTGTTGAAATTGTTTGCTTATTATAGGAGGTCATTGTTGGGAAATGCAAAGTTCTTTGCACATCCAAAGATACACGGAATCCACAACCCACAGAAGAAGACTTGGATGATGCAGATTACTTTTTTTATCGGTCATTTGATGTAGGCAACTATACTGTATCAGAAAACTTTGGCGATATGGAAGGTTTGCTGGTTTTGATGTTAAGAAACTGTTTGTTGATTTTTAAGATTCCGTGGTTCAATGTTTTACTTGTTATATGTGATGGGCATGGGTATGGTGTGTAACTCACTAAACTCAAATACTTTTTGCAGCTGAGTTCATTTTCAACAAACAGGATTGGGTTAATAAGGCCAGTCCATCACTCAATCAGCAGCTAAATGGAGCAAATCAACTTTTGGCAGATAAATTTATGGCTAATGGATCTCCTTTGCTAGATGAGAGGGAAAAAGCAGGGAATGTGATTTCAAAGGATGAACTAAATAAGAGTGATGTAGAAAATAAAGAAATGTTGTCGATATTACCAGTTAAAGAGGGTGGTGTGCCAGAGACTCGAAAAGAGGATGGTGTGCTAGAATCTCCAAAAGAGCATGGAATGAAGACTTCAAAAGGGGATGATATGCCAGAAGCCCCACAATTGGAAATGGTAAAAGATGAGACTCCGAATGAGGAGGTTAAAAAGAATGAGATAGAACTCAAAACGGATGAAGTAGAAAAATTAGAAATGGCTTCAAAGGTGGCCATTGAACATGACGGTGCAAAAAAAACTGCAGGATTAGAAGTAGGAACTGGTGGGAAAAAAAACTCAGAAGTGCCTTCAAAAATGAATTCCAAAGAAGATGGTACAAAAGAATCTATACGATCTGAAGGAGGAACTGGTGAGAGAAAAATTATTAGACGTGATTCATCCAGAGAAGAAAAGAAGCCCATCAAGAGGGCAAGATATACAGTTGACTCTGATGAGGAAGAAGATGGGGTCACTGGACTTCAAAGGGAAGGGTTGGAAGATGTTGCTAAAAGAAAAATTGATTCCAAGAAGGAAGTCTTAGGCACTGAAAAAAAACTTGTCAAGAAGGCCAAAGTGGATGACACAGCTGTTAAGGCTTCCGAGGGACTCTCTCAGACAACGCCACAGTTAACAGACTTGAATAAGCAAAAAAAACTTGGTGGTCGTGAAATAATTGAGATTGCAAAGAAGCCAGAAGTGGTAAGATCTATGATTCTGTCTATGTTTGCTTGTTAAATAATTCACTTGTTTGATTAATTTGCTTACAGTATTTATTTGTCTGCTATTTTGCAGGAAAGTAATAGATGGTTCAAGGGACTTGTGAGTACTCACTTCTCGTTGTCTGTATTTAGTGTATATTTATGTCAGTAGCTAGAATGAACAACTGTATCTTATGGTCTGTTGGAATTTTGGGAGAGATTATGCAGAGAAATAACTCAGAAAACGGTTTCGTGATTTTCTCAAATATAGTTTTTTACTCTGAAAATGGCCTGACTTCCAAACTGCATAAAATCTAAGTTGGTATTTAATATTTCATAAATTCTGCTTATATTTGTTCTCAGTTAGTTTCTTAGGTAATCACTTCTCCAAAAACAATATAAATACATTTCTCCCAGAAGCCTTGTATTTATGTCCCTTTAGTAACATGAAACTCCTAGTTGTGGTCACTTTTCTTGAATAGGATAATTCTGTCTCTCAACTTACGTTCTGTTCAATTTGGACATCAAATGTACATAATTATTAATGAAGGAGTCATCAAATACATTGGCATGGTTTTTTTCTATATGCCATCTAGTAACTAGTAAGTTACTTCTAGAACTGCCTTATAACGAACATTAAGACTTAATAACTATTTATTACTTGGACTACTAACATAATAGCTCTTACTATTAAAGGTCATTTATAGTACATGATTTAGTTGCATTGAATATTTTTTTGGAGTGTTATAACTTAAATTTCCAACACCTTTTTTTAATGCTGCAATATTAACTATTAAAACTTGATTTCCAACAAAATCATAAAAGAGAACTTCTGAAGCAGATTCTCTTCTCTGCAGTGCTGGAATCTTGTAGGTACTCCATTAAGCGTTCTCATCACCCTTGTGAAGGTAGAATTTCCTAATTTTTGAATTCTTGAGTTCCAGATTTTTTCAAATTCCTGAACTCCCAAATTACTGGTCCTGAATTCCCGAACTACTTGGACAACTATCCATGCCATATTAAACCTTCTCCAATCCACCTTGTCTTGGAAATACAACCACTCACAAGAAGTAATCATTCTCTGTTGCATTGCCACAATTCTCAATCTGTTAGTCAGTGTTAGAAGATTTTTTAATTGTCTGAAATTCCTGAACTACTTGGATGACATGCTGAGTTAAACCTTCTCTGATTCCCGTCTTGGAAATCAACTGCCCAAAACAAATAGCCATCCTCTGTTGCATTGTTACAATTCTCAATCTCATATTAGTGTCAAAAGATTTTTATTTGTTACATTTTCAACTGTCAGAGCTATATCACTTTTTCCTTCGTCTTTAACCTTCCCTTTCAGAAGGTCATTCACTCGAACTTTACAGTTCCAGGTTGTGTGACCCAGTTTTCTGCAATAGTAACATTCAAGATCTTTATTAACTTATTTTTTCCTGTTTTTCTGCTCATTCTGTTTCTAGTAAGTAGTGCATTTCCTAAATTTAGAGCAATTTCTGGGTTTTCATTCAGCCTCTTTTCCTTGGCCTAAAGAGAAGATATCATATTATCTAAAGTTTGTGAGGACATTTGCAATTCTCAATCTCATAATATTGTTAATTTATCTTAACCTAGCATCCGACACTTAACTCAAAATAAAATCACTTTATTAAATGCACAGCGAGGTTATTAACCGAACATTAGCGGAAGCATAAAAACATAAACCATACACATTGCACAGGATATCTGGGTAAACACCCTTCGAAAAACCCTGAAGGGAAAACCAGATCTGAGTTTGATTTTATTAGATAAAATCTTGGTCTCCTGACCTGGGATAATGGCCCATCAAAGGAATCCAATGCAGCAAATAACCTAGCCTACCTGGCTGCTATCTCCCTTGCTGCCCCTTTGCTCAGCCTTGCCCACTCACACTTGGATGAAATGCTCTTCACCCAAACAGTGAGATCTCCTCACTCATTTTGTGTGACACAAGCACATGAGCAAAGAATCCCTATTTGCTCCAATGTACTTTTTGTGAGTCTCATCCTCTCACTTAGGATGCCTTTTATAACCTTGAGTTTACCCTAAGTCCAAAACCTTAGATCTCCTAAAGTCAAGGTTACAAGAACCGTGGATGCGATCGGAATCGGCAGAAGAATCTGGTGCGGGTGCGGTGCTCGTCCAAAAATTAGGAATCGGGGAATCGAAACCCTAACCCTAATTTATATATATTTATGTTTTTATTTTTATTTTTTTACTTAAATCACTAGCTAAGAATCCGAGATTCCGATTCGAGATGAATCTGGTGCGGGTATGGTGGAGCTCTAAGGCAAATCTGGTAACTATGCCTAAAGTGATCAAAGATTGAGATCTAATCTTGTGTTCACTTTAGATTTAACGGCTAGGACTTAATCTAATTCACTTAAGTTACTAATGCCAAAAACTTAGGCATTTAACTTAATTAATCTCACATTAATTTAAACAGTCATTCACTTTAATTATTAACTCATAAAGTGAATTTCCTAAGGGTTCTGAGATGTTACAAGGACGACTTCCACATGCTAGACACCAAGCCTATGTGGAAGTCCCTGTCTGATGCTAAATACATCAACAATTATGTGCCAAGAAGATTTTTTAATTACCTTGAATTCCCAAACTACTTAGATGATTATCCATGTTGAGTTAAATCTTCTCTAATCCCCCTATCTTGGAGATCCAAGCACTCAAAACAAGTAATCATGCTCTGTTTGTTTGTCACAATTTTGAACCTCATAGTCATTGTCAGAAGATTTTATAATTGTTACATTTTCAACTGTTAGAGCTATATCACTTTTTCCTTTGTCATTAACCTTCCCTTTCAGAAAGTCATTTGCTCAAACTTCTAGGCCGTGTTACCTGTTTTTTTTGCAATAGTAGCATTCAAGACCTTTATTATCTATATCTTTTTTCTGTTTTTCTGCGTGTTTTGTTTCTAGTAAGTTTTTTGTTTTCTAAATGTAGATAAGATAAGATAAATGTATTAATGTCCAACTAATGACCACTGAAGTAGGTTAATGGGACTGTTAGGTACAATGATGTCTACACAAAGCAGGAGTGCCAAGGTGTCTCCTATATAAAATCAAGAAGAAGGAAGTAAAATAGAATAGAAGACTAAACTAAAATCTAGAAGGCCAATGCCAAAGATGGAGAGGTGATCCAGGAGAAAGATGTACAAAGTGCGTGGAGTTAGAGTCTATGGTGCTAGTAGTATGAAGGCTACTTTGGTCTATAGGAATCATCTCTCCTACCATCCGAGGCTGAATGGAGAAAACTTAAAATAGGTCTTTGTTCAGAAGAAGAGTCAGGAGAGGAGATGAAATACATGTTGGAAGGAAGAACTCGTCGTTGTGACTTGGAAGATATCCTTTGGCCACTGGTTTGTTTGCAAATGTGACTCTTGGTATGGTGATGCCTCTGGGGCCTCACAAAAGTAGAAATGGTGCTCCATGTCCTCACTGATTTGGGGTCAACCCTATCCATTCGTCGCTTGGTGCTCCTAGTTGAGAGCACCTTAAAAAAAGGAAGCGATCGGTTGGGTGGAAGTTGGTCCAGGATGTGGATTAGGCTGGAGTATAAAAGAGCGAAGATGGAGGGCCTCCCTCATGTATAAGGTCAGACACTACTAGTTAGGGTACCTAAAGAAAATGCTAAGCATTTGTAGCTCTCTGAAAAGACAATGGAACCATTATCGGATCTCATAGTAAATCGGGCAACAGAAGATGAAGTGGTCCTCAGTCTCAACCTCTTGAAGGTGGCACAGTTGGTAGATCTTGTTTGATTGGTCAATCTGATGGTCAGTCTCAATCCAAGTCTATGAGAGCCAATTTTGAACTAGCCCAGGGGGATTCCAAGAGCGTGCATCCAATGGAGAAGTGTGTAATGCGATCGGACAATGAGTCCATTCCTCATAACCATGAAGTGCTCAACTTATAGGGTCACCTTCGAACGTAACCTGCCTTGAGAGTTTATCCAAGTGACCTGTACAAACTGTCTGTAGATATCCTCTTTGATGATTGTGTTCATCTGCTGTTTGGTAGGTAAGAGATCGCCGCGTGCATCAAGGGAGTATCTAAACAAAGGGAGCCGAATCATCGTATTACCAACAAATGCTAGGAGATTTGAGACCCAACATACAGACATCGAGAACAAACTGAAGAACTAGTTGATGTTATGGACTCTCATGAACAATAAGCCAAGTATGGATATCGGTCTCCTCCCATGGCTGTATCAACGAGACACTAAATGTAGTGCAGGGGTGAGATGAGGCCAAACACTGTCTCAATCCGAAAGGGCCGAGCACCAAACTTTGCGAGGACAATAGGTTGAGGGATTGTTTGCTTGCATTTGATGCTGTGGCGAAGGAGGATGATTTGAACTCTCTATGCTAAAGACCAATCAGAGTTTAGTATACCAGGACCCCAAACTTCAGAACCGTATATAAAATTGTGGGTTGGACAAGAGTGTCCATGAGTGACATCTTGGACGAGGTGTCTTAAAAATGGTTTTGGAAACACTCTCTCTCAAGAAGGGCCAAGGATCTGTACCCCTTGTTGACTTGGGGCTGAAGAGCATGTCGCAGGTTGAAGCCAAGTCCTGTGAATAGTACCCCCAAATAAGTGTATGTGCTGGTGACCTTAATCTCCTCTCTATTGTATATAATATGAAGATTTCCATACACATACACACACCATTGTCTTTGCTCTTCACTGCTTAAGCCTACTCTTCTTCAAAGTATGCACATTCCCGTATACCTTTGTGAGTGTTGAATTTCTAATGAATGCTCAAGCACATGTAGTTTCTTTTCAATTTAGCATGAACTTGAACCATAAACACTGCAACAACACAATAGCTGCAGTAACCAAGATCACAAGAAGAATAACCGTGCACAAGACACAAGAAGTTATCCTGGGAAAACCCTTCTCAATCAAGGGAAAAACCCAACAACCCTTTACTATATTGCCAAGAGAAGAACCTTCACATAATAAACCCTAGCGCACACAAGAGGGTGCTCTATGACCAAGAAAACTAGCGCATAAAAAGAAGTGCGCACTAAATTTCAGATCTCCACAACGTGTTATGAGAGAATGAGATACGATCCACGTTGGGGATATATCTCTCTTATAAATACATGACCTAACTCATCAATTAGATGCGTCTATTGGCACAATAGGGCCGACTTGTACAACTCAATAATATAATTAATCTTTTACACAATATTAATTATCTTTACACAATAGAGCCGACTTGTACCCTTTACAATACAAATTAGGGTTACACAATAGTCTTTCTCTTTGACAATATAGCAAGGGGTCTCACACACATCCTCTAGTGCTCTGCCACTAGGGACGAGTCCACATGTGCTCAACCACAAGGGATGCCACTCTCTATAGATCAACTCAACTAAGTCCATAGGAGTACGACATGAGACCATCTCAAGTCATCTCAACTCGGTCCAAAGGAGCACGACAAGAGACCAACACAAGTCCTTTCAATTCAGTCCAGAGGAGTACGACTCACCTATCACATAGGTGTTCTCACAGATCATCTCAACTCAGTCCAGAGGAGTACAATCTGGAGAATGTCTCATGAAGCTGCAATCATCAACAATGAGAAGCCACCCTCACCCATATACCTTTGTATCTGTTGATTTTTCAATAAGCTAGGTTAAGCATGAAGTTCATTCCATTTTTAGCATTTAACCATAACCATAAATGTTGCAGCAACCGAGATCACAAGAAGAAGCACCATGCACAAGAACACAAGAAGTATCCTAGGAAACCCTTCTCAACAAGGGAAGGAAACCCAACCAAAGCCTTTGCTATATTCTTCAAGAGAAATACCTTCACCACCAAGATAAACCCTAGCACACAAGAGGGTGCTCAAACCCTAAATTCTAGCGCCCAAGAGAGGTGCACATTTTTCCCAAAGAAGTGTACTTGCTGAAATTTCCAAACTCACATGAAAGATGTGTTTCCTCAATGGGGAATTTTCCTTTACTTATATTAACCTAAACTTGTCAACAGAAGTGTCTATTGGCACAACAGGGCTGACCTCACTAGCTTATAATATAATTAATATTAACCAGATTAATTATCTTTTGCATTAATTACCAGTCACATTAAGGTAGGGCCAACCTGTACCCTTTACATTGCAATTAGGGTTATAGGCAGGTCTGACTCTTGAACAATATAGCAAGGGATCTTGTACATCCACTAGTGCTCATCCACTAGGGGCACATCCATAGGGATGTCCATAGTCTGGAGAGTCATCTACATTACACAGGAGAGTCATCTGGAGTTTCTAGTCACCTGTGCTCGTTCACAGGCACGTCCACTCAATAGATCTTCTTTCTCATTGCCTCACACAGGAGAGTCATCTGGAGTTTCTCGTCAACTCTGCTGCACAGAGGAGGCTAATACATCATCTTCATTTCTGTTCACATGACGATTTTCACACGTTCACCTTGTGCTCAGCCACATGCACGTCTAACTTAACATATCGCCTTTCCCACTGGATAATCATCTGGAGTTCTTCTCAACTCTCTGAATGGAGGAGGTCATCTCTACATTCTAGCTCTGTCTCGGGTAGGAACCACGTACCCTTCTTAGGGGCTTTCTCTCAAGTTTGTAAGCTGGAGAAAGACTCACATAACTGCAATGATCCACATCTCACAGGTTTGTAAGCTGGAGAATGTCTCACATAGCTGCAATCATCAACAATATCTTGGCTAAGGCCAACATATATTCGAGTTGGTTATCCATATACCCCCTTCACTATTATATTCAATCTTTCTTAGTTGCATTTTCTTTTCTCTAGTGCATTTATGGATTTTGTCTCAAGCACACTAATGGATCAACTTTAGGAAACACTTTTTTAGGGATTATGTTGCGCTACTCTAGTGCTGGTTTTCTCCTTGTAGCACCATGGGACCATGGGAGCACCTTGAATACCAATAAGCTATACATGCTTTCGGCATTGAACAATGGTGAAAGGAGTGGACTGGTAATAAGGCTACTACCTCTTGGTTTAAACTTTAGGTTGTATTTTGGCTCTTGTTATATTGGGACATTTTCTCGTATGTTGGGTGTTAAGTCTATGACATCATGAGTTTTTGGGAAGTTTCTAATACCCCATTGAATTTCAGGTCTTTACACATTTTTTTGCATATGTTCAAGAGTGAAGTCATTGGCTTCAAAATGGATGTGATAAAATGAGAATTTCCCTATTAAGATTTCTGAATTTCATGCTTTGTTCTTTCCCTTTTTTTTTACGCAGACAAGTGTGGATAAGAATACACATAGTAATGAGAAACAATGGATTCATTCATTAATTAGATGATGTAATGTCTCATTAATAGTAGGAGAAGAGGAGTACATTACGTAACTCCCAAATACCTAACCATTATCTACTATGTTAATTGCTACCTTAAATGCATCATTGTTACATCATTTTATCAATGAGACTTTTATTATACATGTAAGTCCTGTATAGTCTAACATCTCTAAATATGACCATTGTCTCTAACACCCTCCCATAATGGTCATTTTACATGCTTGTTCAAAGTATAAAAAAACAAAAGCTTTGGACAAGCAAGATGCCTACAGTTTACAGAATAAGATCTTCAAAATAGTGACTAGAAGTGAACTATATTTGACAAGGTTGAAGAATGGTATTTACGTTACCATCTTTTTGTCTGACCATTGACTTATCTGCTGGATGAGAGCCAATATTGGCTGAACAATTAGCCTTTCCACCATTGACATAGAACTTGTCTCGTTCATTGACCTCACCTCCTCCACATCTTGGTAGTCCAACATATCAAAAGTTTTGTGTTTGCTTCTCTGAGGAAGCACCATCTCGTTTTACCATTTAATTTCACCTGTTGTTTGCCTTCTCTTCTTTGCTGATTTTGACTTGTTTCATCAGCAACATCGTTTAGGGCTCCATTTCTTGAATTGTGTGTCACCTGACACCTCTTTGGCCTAGGCATTATGGTTGAGTTTTCGGTGAAATTATTGTAAATTTTTAGACCCCAACCCAGTTTCAGTCTCGCTGATTTTTCAGCCAATGTTTAATGCCCAAACCCAGTTTTATATCAGCAAATAAAACTTAGCAGAAAATTAATTTCAGAACTGAAACATGAGGATTCTGAACATCGTTTATAACGCAGAAATAAAATATCAGCAACACATAAAACTCAGAAAATTATAGACAGAGATATTTTCGGTCTAACATCGACCCTGGAAAAACCCACAAGTGGAAAACCAGTGAGAGAGGGAGATTTTTATTATTTAGGAGCTTTAGAGAATTCTATTACATCATGTTCATCTTCAGAAATTTAAATGACAAACTTATCTCGATAACCGTGCCAAGTTTTCACATAGGAAATAAGCCAAACTCCTCAAAATTCTTTCCAGAATTTTCTGCAATAAATTGCAGGTCTTCTCCTCGATTTCTATGCCTCCAAACTACTGTACGGATGCCTCGAAATACGTGCCAACAGCTTCAGCAAATTTCTGGGTGCATTAATGGCTGTACGACTGCCTTGAAAACCGTGCCAAACTTTCCAGAAAAACCTCACAGCAATCTGTCTTGATTTCTGTTCCAAGAAAGTACTGTACGGACTTGTACAAAATCCGTACGGTACGGCCTAAGTACAGTTGTCTGTCCCTCCTCGAAATCTGTGCCAAAGTACGGCTATACGGACTGATAAATCCGTACCGTACGGACATAAATAAATGTTGTCTGTTGTCTCGATTGCTGTGCACACAAGTGACAGTACGAACCTCACAATCCATCCTGTACGGCCTCCTGTGTATGCTGAACCTTTGCCTCGATTTATGTGCTATTATTCTGCCTTGGAATGCGTGCCCTAGCTCTCAGAAATGGCTGCTCTCTTTTTGCTCGAAAATGCTCTCTCTCTTGCTCTCTCAACAATGAACCAACAACCCAAGAATGGGTGCGCCCTCCAACCCTAATCGACCTCATGAGGTAGGTGAGGGGTCTCTTAATCCAATGGTTGAGATTGGATTAGATGTGTGGCTGAGATTTGATGTCT
>ML781604.1:1121626-1132113 GCA_009831015.1 Picea engelmannii | reverse complement strand
TGCTGTCCCAACTTTCTGATTGCTGAAATTTCTGCTTCCTTTCAACTCAACTCTGATACCATGTAGATTTTCGGACCCCAACCCAGTTTCAATAACGCTGATTTTTCAGCCAATGTTTAATGCCCAAACCCAGTTTTATATCAGCAAATAAAACTTAGCAGAAAATTAATTTCAGAACTGAAACATGAGGATTCTGAACATCGTTTATAACGCAGAAATAAAATATCAGCAGCACATAAAACTCAGAAAATTATAGACACAGATATTTTTGGTCTAACATCGACCCTGGGAAAACCCACAAGGGGAAAACCAGTGAGAGAGGGAGATTTTTATTATTTAGGAGCTTCAGAGAATTCTGTTACAGCATGTTCATCTTCAGAATTTTAAATGACAAACTTATCTCGATAACTGTGCCAAGTATTCACACAGGAAATAAGCCAAACTCCTCAAAATTCTTTCCAGAATTTTCTGCAATAAATTGCAGGTTTTCTCCTTGATTTCTGTGCCTCCAAACTGCTGTACGGATGCCTCAAAATACGTGCCAATAGCTTTAGCAAATTTCTGGGTGCATTAATGGTTGTACGATTGCCTTGAAAACCGTGCCAAACTTTTCAGGAAAACCTCACAACAATCTGTCTCGATTTCTGTGCCAAGAAAGTACTATATAGACCTGTACAGAATCTGTATGGTACGGCCTAAGTACGGCTGTCTGTCCCTCCTCGAAATCTGTGCCAAAGTAAGGCTGTACGTACTGATAAAATTGGTACCGTATGGACAGAAATAAATGCGGTCTGCTGTCTCGATTTCTGTGCACACAAGTGACTGTACAGACCTCGAAATCCATGCTGTACGGCCTCCTGTGTATGTTGAACCTTTGCCTCGATTTCTGTGCTATTATTCTGCCTTGAAATGCATGCCCTAGCTCTCAGAAATGGCTACCCTCTTTTTGCTCGAAAATGCTCTCTCTCTCTTGCTCTCTCAACAATGAACCAACAACCCAAGAATGGGTGCGCCCTCCAACCCTAATCGACCTCTTGAGGTAGGTGAGGGGTCTCTTAATCCAACGGTTGAGATTGGATTAGATGTGTCGCTGAGATTTGATGTCTCTTCACTCACCCTCACTAAAGTCATAAAGTCACCTTTTAATTTGCATCTCAAAAATTAAATGACTAGGGCCCACATTAGGCACTTTCTCACCCCTTAGGCGCCTAGGGATGAGAAACACTTGCCTAGGTACTTTATTTAATTAAAATTTTAACAATTACAACCATCTTTTTGCTGAACCAATCTTGCATTCTTAACTTCTATCAACCTGAATAAACTCTGTTCTTCCACACCCATAACAACCATCTTTTTGCTATTCTTATCAACAACAAAACACCGATTATTGCTGAAATTTGTAAGTGTGGGCTAAGCTCCATTTTACTTCTTATCGAAAGCAAATTTTTCTCCAAACAAGGAACATAATAAACATCTTTTACCACCTTACCTGTTAGTTGAAGTGGGACATTTCCATTTCCTCTAATCTCGTGTTTGTTTCTTCCATGCCATGACATGTATTTCCGCACAGGTCTATGTGTTTAGACATGTGGAAATCGTCCAAAGCCTTCTACTCTTGAATTTACTTTATTTAAAGGAATTATTAAAGTAAATTGCTTTTATTAATTAATATGTAATTAGTTAATTGAGTTATTTGAGAAAAGTACTAATGTAATCTTAGCATGCAGTCTTCGCATGCAATCTAAATCTCAAGTGAGATTAGAAATAGATTGTAACTCACGATTATAAAGACAAGGCTAGGGTGAAGGAGAAAGACACTTGACAGTGGTTGTGTTGAGAGAGTTGACACACAGAGTATTTGATCACGAAGCACTGTGGTTCAAGATCTTGGATAGGTGCAGAAAGACTTTCATCTAGAGATCATATAGGTCAAGGAGAAGAGAGAACAGAGGCATACGCAGGTGGGTTTCGGTTGAAGGAAGCCACATGAGAGTGTTGGATTGTATGGAGCTTTTCATACAGGGTTTCTGTATACATCCGCTGGTCACAGTGGAGACAGTCCTGGATATTCACGGGTCACATAAGAGCAAGTCGCGGATACCTCGAAAAGTGTGCTAGAACTGGTTGTACGGCAGGTCAAACCTTTCCAGGTTAGTCTGCAGTTGTATTTCTCTTATTGGATTATTATCCCTGTTACGGGAGCCTTGATTTTAGTATAATAAAATCATTCTCAGCACTGGTTTTCCCTCCAGGGTTTTTCCAGGGCTATCTGCCCAAAAATATTGGTGTGTATGTGTGCATGATTTGGTTTCCTAGTTTATGCTTCCGCTGCATGATATTGAGTTGAATATTTCAGTTGTGTATTTTTATTTTGTGAACTGCTAATCTGATTGCAGTAAGGAAATGCCTAGATAACAAATTACCTAGGTGCTGGAGTAAGAATTTCAACTTGCAACACTATAGAGTCAGATTGAAATTTATTCTCTTCAAAATTGACATGCCAATCAATACTGTTAGTAAATTGTCTAGATGCTCTTGAATCAATATGCCAATCATACTTATGGCTCTCTAAATCCTTGTTTTTGGCCATGAACACATAGAACTCTACTTCCTTGTGTTCAACCACATTAGCATTTTTCTTTCTGGATTGATCATTGGAAGAATGCTCGTCTTTACTTTTCATCCCACAACTGCTTCTTGCAAAATCTGCTTTTGTGACTTAATTTTCTGCAATAAAAGTATTTAATAGCTATTCTATGTTTATGTGACTCTATTTCCATCATTCTCTTTGTTATGTTTTCTGTGCTTGCTCTAAAACTTCGTTGCAAGCAGTACCTCAGAAGTTCACACTGCCATTCGCAAACTGTTTTTTCCATCTGTCTTGCTGCAAGAGCATAGTGCTTAACTGTTGTACTAGTAATGCTCAAGGTCTTAATAAAATTTGCATAGGAAGAAGGTAAACTTTTCAAAGTTATAACCACCATATCTTCTTCCTGCATTGTCCTTTAAATTGATCTCTAATATCATTGATTTTAAACAAATGATCTTGCAAGGAGTTAGACGAGTCCGTTTTAATCGAGAATAACATATTTAAAGGAAAAACACTCTACCTTTGTCTAAGGTTTCATGCTTCTCTCTTAGATTCCCCCACATGACACATTCATCATTACTATCCTGAACTTTAGGAAGCATCTCATTTGTTATCGAGAGCTTCATTAGCATCATAGACTCTCGATTCATTGCATCATACTCCGCTTGGGCATCCACACTAATCTTACTCCACACTTCTTTTCCCATTACAAGTTTGTCCAAATATCTATATTCAAATATGGCTAGCATATTCTATTTCCATGATTTAAAGTTCTGTCAATTAAACTTTTCAGTTCTGTCTGGTGTTATATGGGATAAACTAACCATCTTTTTGGAATTTAAATTCACCAAAGGAATCTGAATTTATTGCTACAACTCAACACTTTGAAGCCCTCCTGCTGTCTTGAACAACATCACACTCCACAAATAGTGAATTATAGCCCCACTATTGTTCTAAAACAAAGTCTTTGTGTAGCAGTGAACTCAGAAATTTATTTCAATTTGCCAATCTTATGTTCAACACTACAATCAATTTTGCGGTGATAAGAAATTGGTTCTTCTGGAACAAATTTCAAACTTACTTGTAACATGTCCTTTGTGACTGTTTTTGCATGCCTTTCTCCTTATTAAGTCGGCCCCTCCTCTATCTCTGTGCACATGGTGAAATTATGGTATGGCAGCCCTACAATCAAATGAATTTACACAAGTTGACGTAGCTCTCCTCACTTTGTCAATTTGTTTTAAAAATTGTGGGTACCTATCTAGGTTGGCTATTGGAGACTGTTGTGGCGATGTAACCTTTTGGCTCCATGGTTTGATTCTCTTACTACCGACTCACATGACGATTTATCAAACCCTTTCAGTGGCTCCTTAGAAAAAATTCCTTTATTTTTTATTGTTGACCTTATGGTGGATGATGGTTGCCACTTTCTTGCCGTGGTCTCATAGATTCTTTGATTCGTGACCCTCTTCAATGGCTGTCTTTGTGGTGGCTCTCTCTTCCAGGGGCCGACATGATTCCTTGGTGGCTTTCCTATTCAGCGGCTGGATCGTGCATACACCTTTTTTTAGTTTCTCATGGTGGATGTATCCTTTCTGTTGGCGGCGGTGGCTCTAATTTTTGAGTGGCGGCTCTAATTGTGGATGGCTACAACCACTCCTCATTGGCCCACGACTGAGCAGGCTTTTCTTCTCAGATAAAAAATGCTTGTAATTTCTCTATCTACCAACAATATCTCTATTCAATGTGTGTGATTGCAGTGCCTTGTCACCTTTTTGATCACATCACTCCCTGGACTCCTTCACTGCCTTCCTTGGCTTCTCTTCACCATGTCTTTGATACCATGTTTTTATACACACAAGTGTGGACAGGAATATGCATAATAATGAGAGTGGATTCATTAATTAATTAAATGATGCAATGTCTCATTACATAGTAGGAGAAGAGGAGTATGTTATGCAACTGCCAAATACCTAACTATTAACTACTATATAAAGTACTACCTTAAGTGCCTCGTTATTACGTCACTTTATCAATGAGACTTATTATATTTGTAAGTTCTAAATATTTTTAACTAATAAATATGACCATTATCTCCAACACCCTTCTTGGCTGCTTTCTTTTCATGTCCATGGTAGGTATTTCCTATCTTCTATTGTTCTTTTACATAACATATGTGCTGAAGATTTCCATGATTTTTTGGGATAAAATGCTTCTTTTAACCATTAATATGGAGAGTGGATGTGCATGCCATTTTATACAAAAAAATGGGCTGCTTAAGCAACCACCTCAAGCATGGTCAAAATCGGGCAGTTTTTCAGCCAAAAATGCTCAGCATCCTAACTGAGCATTGGGCACATGAAAAACCATACAATCAAGCAGGAGTTGGTAGAAGTCCAGCCCCAGGCAGGGGGTCATCATGATCCTCGAGGGTAGGCCCCCGTCTTTAAGCAGCAGGCTCTGAATTGGGAATAATTGGCTCCCAGATGTCATTGCCAGGTTCGGGCTTGGGAGGCTTTTCAACCTCTGATATGGCAAAAGTAAGTGTGGGGAATTTTCTGCTGAGCAGGAGGGGGCCATCTCTGGTGCTGTTCTCTGCATTCACTAACAGGACCAACAGCATCCCCAGCCAGTTGGTGAGCACCAAGGACTTTCATAATGTATTCCATGAAAATTTCACCGTTGTTGAATGGGGGTTGTTGGTGTTTTGCTTCTTACACGATTTGCTTTCTTGTTTTATCTCTTATGCTTATGCACAAGATATCAATCAATCCTGACTATTTCTATATGCTTTTACCTGGAGGAGATCTGCTTTTTAGACTTCAGAGATAACTACTTATTGGAGGCCATCATAATTGACACCACAAGCTGTTAAGTTCCTGCCGTGCGCTATTAGGCTTAATATTATTATCTCACAGTGCTGCATGGATCTACCCGAAATTTGAATATCTCTGCTTATGCTAAAAGCCCAGTCAGCATATTATCATGATATTCTTGGCATAATGTTTGTTCATATGCCCATTACTTTCATTGAAGTGCTTATTAATGGCATTCATGGCACATGGAATAATATGTCTAATGGACTTTTGATTCTTCAAATATTGCATAGGTTATCCATTTTGAAGATGTTAACCATTCAAAATGCTGTGGTTTCCTTCTTGACATTATACAAGTTGGCTGCATGTTACTAGAAGTCTTACTTCCACCGCTCCTCTTAAATTGGTATGGATGAAACAAGGGAGGCCTCGACCACAGATTTCCAGAGTCATCCTTTGACAGGTTTTGGGAGAATATAGTGGTTGATGAAGATTGTTAGACTCCTCTAACAATCCACTTCTGTTTTGTGAAATATTTGTCTTGCTTTACAAATTGACAGTTGTACATGTCACATTTTTGAAGCTAAGGATGTTCTTTTAGATACCAAAAAAATCTGATAGAGGTCAGGTGATAACTAATGTAACTTCTTTTCAGTGATAGGAAATATTCATGTATTTATTTTTAATTTTTTTCTTGTATTGCTAGGGTTTGTGTTTTTGGGATTTGAGGGCTGCAAAAGGTGGGTCAGGTTTTTTAGTTTGACTTTTATTCATGTATATGTTAATTTTTTTTAGTTGAGTATCTATTTGGTATGAGTAATTATGTTAATATAAGAATTCCTGTCCCAAATGAGGCTCACATTTGCAACCATGTACCTTGTTAAAACTTACCTAACACCTAAGATAACATGAAGTATATTCTAACAATATATGTTTAAAATGAAAGTTATAATTGGCTCCATTTAGCTTCATGTTTTAAAATGTGCTTTTGGATTTTATTGCTTTTGAGGATGCTTAAAGCCCAATGATTTCCTTGCACATTACACCTTCTATTCACCATCGGCTGAATTTGTGTTGAAACTTGCTGCCTTTTGTATTGACATGCCTTTGTTTTCACTAATTGCTGCTTGAAGGGCCCATCACAGCAATTTCAGAAGTAGAGAAGTGAGTAATGGGTACTGTTTTTTACAATAATTTATGTGGATCTATTTATCCATCCTGTCTCATATTTTCACAATTTTTTTCATCTACTGATGTTGCAAATCTTGTTAACTGTACTAGCATCTGCTCAAATAAAAGACATTCTTGTCTTTGCTTATACATTTTCTAAAATTCTTATATAGCTTAAATACATGTCCCCTTTTCTATATGCTATATAAAGTAGTGGGAATGTCAAATTAACTTTGTTTCCCTGTCAACGGTTTCTATAGAGATAAATTACAACTAACACTTCATGTTCTCAAGAGCTGCATGGATGATGGAAGTTGCATACAAGCTATCTGTCAATCTATCTATCTATATATCTATCTATATCTATCTATCTATCTATCTATCTATCTATATATATGAATTCGATAAAACATAATAATGGACATTATAGTTTAGAAGTACTTGTATTTTAATGTAACTTACAATGTTCTGTGTTGAACTTAACTTAAATGTGTCCTTGGGGACTGACAGTCTAGTGAGAGAGAGGAAGTGAGTTTGGGGATTTCTTTATTTTATCAGATTTTGATGATTGATTTCTGGATTTCCAGCCCTGGGATGAGCGCCTACGAAAGGGATATGAACAGAAAGCCGTGATTCGATTACAAAACTTTGATCCATCGTACACATCGTCAGAGATAGAAGTATGCACTTTCTAATAAGTTTTTCTACTAGATGAAGAAATTTAAATTCTTTTCATGCCCTTGTCAAGCATGCTATGTCATTAATTGTTCTTGATTTTCTAATCCTCCTTCTCCTATTAGGAAATACAACCCTTCCATTTATGTATTATTAAAATAAAGATAAAGCTTGAGAATTATGCTGGCTCCCTAGATTGCATGGAAAATATCATCCAAAACTACTTTGTCTGTGTAAAATGCAGCTGGGCAATATTCTTTTGTTTTTTCTTAAATGTTAAAAGCATTCAGAATGGATTGCAAATAAGTGCATGAAGTAAAGCTTTATCTAATAGCCGCCAGGGTATATGACGGGATTTCATATTATTTTAGTAATTTTTTTGCTTCTCTGAGAAAACAAAGAAAGTGTTTTGAAACTGGGTTTCACAGTCAAACAGTCCTTAATTGTAAAGCAGTGTGTTTGTGACATTTTATCACTTGAAATTGTCCTAGAGGAATTTCAGTCTCAAGGGGATTGAATGAACACTTGGGGAAAATGCCAATTCACTTCTCACAACCCCTCTAACTTCAGGCTAGTTCTTGTTAGCCTCGGGGGAAACCCTAGTGATCTGAAATCTAAAATCTTAGTATGCCCTGCAAGAGGCTTCAAATCTGCAAAATAAACTCACTGAAATCTCCAAAACAGTTCAGATTTCTGTCATAAAACACTTGAGAACAACAAGTAAACTTGAGAGTTATGTACAATCGCATTGAGAGATCAGCCTGGCTAAAACATTTGAATAAAACAAATCACCAAACCTGCATTGAAAATGCCAAGGTAATAATCACAGTTGATCACTACATTAAAAACGAATTAGGGAGGCAGTGTGTTACAACAAAATCTAGCACCCCCGTAGGATGTAAAGTTCCTAAGCATCAAGGGTCTAGTTTTGTGCACTCAGGAAGGTTACCCACTGTTACCGTAGTATCTTTTCCTCATACTTCTGGTTGGCTCTTCTCCAACTCAAGGGGGGCTTCCCTAAAGATAATATTGCTAAGGCTATGGAGTGGAGGCACAAGGTGATTAATGAGTGGTGTGGGAAAGGAATATGAAGGTAGAAACCCCAAGACCAAGTGCCTAATCACACTTGGGCAAATTGGAGTAAAAAAGGCATGGATTTAAGAGGGTTAATCCATGAATGTGTAAGGCAAATAAGGGCTGCTATGCATGCCACAAATAAGCCTTCGCTTGCTGAAAATTGATGCAGAAAATTATCCTTGGAGAGCTAGGACTTAGGAGTGCTACTCTAAGACAAAGCCATGAAGGTGATGTTACATTGGTTCAAGCAACAACCTAGTTTGTTAGATGCAAGTTTCATACAACAACAATGAACGTGAGGGGAATTTAATCGTCACATTACATTATCCAAATGGTAGATGCTCCATTACAAGGCCTTCATGATAGGTTACAATGCTTTTTACAAAAATAACAACATATGAAAGAATTGCAAAAAATAAAACCTCACATAAAATAGATGCAATACCTCCAATCTTGCCAAAATGATTGCATCGAGAGTAGCAAGGTTCTCTACAGCCCAGTATGGGAGAGATGTTGAGGCGTTAGCGTTAGATAATAACAATACATTTAAAAAAACATAAAGTTGACTCAATTAAAAATAATAATAATAATTATAAAAATAAAGCAAGACTAATTAAACAAAACAACAATTACATGCACCCTGTAAAATTTGACATGGAATGAAATAAAAAAAAATTACACCTTAAGAAGTTGGATCCCTCGATGCTTGATAGATCCAGGTTTAAGATGGATCTACGCTGGTGTACAATGTAGCCCAAGGGGAAAGTTTCTCAATCCCCAAATTCCCAACCATCTTTACAATGTAGAGAGATCTCCTCTTTATAGAGTGAGTCTCTTCTCTCATACAATAAAATATTATTATTTCCTAACTAACTCCATGACAAGTCAAACAAATACTATAATAATGGAGTAGTTAGATCTCTCCTCAATCCATGGTTGACCATGTTACAACATGTGGAGACTGGCCTCTCCAAGGCATTTCATCCTCATCTAAAAAAGTAGCAACTTGCACCAAATAATGCTCATGAAGGGGACCCACTATCAAAAATAGGCATCAAACTAAGTTAAATGCCAAGTGTCCACATGCAATGAGCCCTCCAAGAATGTGCATTAATGCAATCACTCCCTGTGTGTGAATTCGGTAAGCAATTCCATGGATGAATGCGCATGATGCCAAGTGGATAGAGCGCTCCGCAAGAAAATTGTAGTCAAAACCCCAAAATAGCCAGTGGACCATCTCCACAAAGGAAATCCAAGGAGATAAGGGCGAATTAGGGTTTTGACCATTCCAAAACTCCATGAAATAATAAATTATATATCTCTAAGCGTAACAAAAAAATGTCTCCACAAATGTGCCCTCCAAGAATATCAAAAAATAGCAAGAAGAAACCTTGCACATGTGTGCCCTCCAAGAATAATCTCCAAAAATAGGAAAGAGACCAGGTACAAGAGCATGCTAAATCACACGTGTGACCCTCCTCATGTGCCCCACACCTCCCAATAACAACCTCCATAACCACCCAAAATAAAATAATATATATGCCAAGTCAAAGAGGTGAGGGTGCTTTCCAATGAAGGTGAAAAGAAGCCATGCGTAGTTGAAATATCCATGCATTAAAGATGAGAGAGCACCTAGGAGAGGTGTGCCATGTAACTACCTCAACCACCCAACAAATCATAAAATATTCTCCATGTGAAGTGTGCCTTAGGAGAATGTGCCAACTTGCCAAGGTGTTTAGAACTCATCAATAAAATACTCCATATGCCATGTCGTAAATGTGTCCAACCAACTTAAGAAAGTGTGCCCTAGAGAAGTGTGCCAACCTCTCTAAGAAACAAATAATATATTGCATGCCTTGAAAATTGTGCTCAAGAAGGGGGTCACACCACTAGAAAGATTCAACTAAGTCCAACAGTTAAATCAACCTCAACATGTGTCCACAAAGGTTCATGCTCTAATATAACCATAGTCCTCCCAATTAGTCACCAATAGATTAAATCTTCATGAACATATGTACCAATGAGGGGGTCACTTTAACAAAGTGTTGTACCATGTAAATAAAAGATGTTCTCCCTAGCAAAACCCCTCCATGATAACAACAAAACATAAAGTCCAACCGAAAGTGCACCACCACCAAGGGATTATTACATCTAAATTC